>CAJNIZ010025125.1:24530-41529 GCA_905231905.1 Symbiodinium pilosum
GGGTCCTACTTGCGCGTCCCTAGTTGGACTTCTAGGGTTTTATTGTGTATGTATTAGGCATATGACTGTATCCATATACCTAACTTAAATACCTGTATATCTATAATTACATGTTCCTACAGTGGGAAGCCCGGCCAGCCGAGGCGGGCGCGCGCTAGCGTTTACAATTAGTAGTACGCAGGTTCGCACCCCTAAACCCTACACCTTTTTTTAGGATCCTGGGCGGGCAGGCGGCCTACTTTTTGGAAACCTGCACCCTAAATCATAATTCCTAAATGGTTCGGTCAGCAGTGCCAAGTACATGACGGAGGGGTTTAAGGCTTGGGGTTTTAGGGTTTTAGGGTTTTAGGGTTTAGGGTTTAAGGCTTCGGGTTCTAGGGTTTAGGGCTTCGGGTTCTAGGGTTTAGGGCTTAGGGTTTTAGAATTTTTTAGGGTTTAGGATTTTAGGGCTAACGGTTTAGGGTTTAGGACTTAGGGTTCAGGGATTAGGCGCTGTATGGATACTTGCAACCAAACATATTGGGTCAGGATAGATACTAATTCCCGCCACAACTGTTTTGAATCATTGCACTCGTCATGTAAGCGACAAGTTACTTTTCAATCAACATTACTGGCGCTCGCGCTCTAGTACGGTTTAGGTACCGAAGTGGTGCAAAATCTCCTCCATGAACAGTACGGCTTCGCAGGATACATCAGAACTACAATTAATCGCGCCGCATGCCCCAAAAATTCACCGTTAACAGCTGTAGACCCCGAAGCCTAAGCCCTGACCAAACCCCAAACTTAAAAACTCGACCCCGGTACCCTAAACTTTCAACCCCAAACCCTAAACCTTCAACCCTAACAACCTGAACACCTAAACCCCTCAGCCCTAAACCCCCAAAGCCGTTCTCCCTCATGAATTTTCTGAGCCTGGCCAGCCGCCAAGCAATCATTTCATCAAGAGAATCCTCTTCAGTCAGACATGTTTGAAGGACATGTAACGTTCCGGATGTTGGGTTGCGGGCTTTGGGAATGTGAAGGTGTAGGTTCAGGGTTGAGGGATTTGAAGGGTGTGTGTTTAGGGGTTTAGGGATGTGAAAGGTGTGGGTTTAGGGTTTTACACTCCCGGAAACTAACATGGAAACCCAAAAAGGGCCCTATAGAGACTACAGTCCTTCTAAAAGGGGACTATATGGGTTTCCATGTTAATTTGGGGGAGTGTAGGTGTTGGGGAACTTCCCTAAAGCGTCCAAGTATCCACATAACGGGCCCAAAGTGGACCCTCATTGGTGAACCCTAGCCCCTCAGCACAAAGCTCGAGCCCCTAAGCTGCTCTGGAGCTGAACAGCGGAAAGGTGCAGAGGCCCAGAAACCCGTGGTTTTGGCCTAATCAAATCCTTCTCAACACACCGATGGAAGTCCCAAAAAGAGACTCTATGAAGACGTAAGGGGCCGCATGCAGTTACATGTGAGCTTTAGTCTAAACTCCTAGCATCCCCCTTAGTAACCCCTACAGTACACCAAGATATAATCCCCTATAAAACCCCCTTTATGGAGTTTAGACCCTAAAATCTGAACCCTAAACCCAAAACGCTCAACCCTATAGAGTCCCCTATATGTAACCCTCTTTGAAGGAGTTTTTCCTTTTCGCATGCAAGTCTTTTTGGGGGGGAAGTGTGTATGGATTACGGACTGTGTCTAGGTCCCTCTAACTGAAAGACCGTCATACGGCTTTTGGCAAGGTGAGGTTGCTGAAGCAAAAAACAGGGTTTAGGGTTTCAGGGTCTCGGTTAGGGTTTTAGAATTTAGGGCTTAGGCTTTGGGGTTTAGGGTTTTAGGGTTTTAGGATTCAGGGTTTGGGGTTCAGGGTTTGTGACTAAGCTACAATGTGGGTTCTAAGTGGGATAGGCTGGGGATAACTCATGATCACGCGTCCGATCAATTGTAGCCATGGGACTTCTGCATCTATTCTTCTACTTCAAAAGCAATCCTCTGCATCCACAGCACCATCACAGCTTGAAGAAAAACCTCAACCTTTTGACATATGTCCTTGCATCCCCCTCAATACCCTCTATAGTACTCCCCTATATAATCCCTATATAACCCTCCTTTAAGGAGTTTAGACTATAGCTCATATTAGGCAGAACATCCGAAGCAGATCCGTACATCTTGAACCCTAAGCCTTACAGGCCAGAACTGTACGATCCTCAAGCCTCTTGCTTGGGGTTCAGAAGGTGAAGTGGCTTAGGCTTTGAAGGGTTGCAGAGATGGTATTGGTTTTGTGTTTAGGGTTCGGAGGGCAGCAAGTCCCCATCCCTGATTGAACACAATTTAAGCAGGAGTTTTCAAACACCCTAAACCCTAAACTGCAAACTCAGGGCCAATATCTATCAGCTTCAGCAAGCTGTAAATAAACCCAAACCCTATAGCCCCCTCAAGTAGATAGAACATAGGGTCTATGGGGATCTTGTTATAATATACCCAAAGCCATACTCTATCTACTTAAGGGGGCTAAAATGGCTAAAAAAAACCTATTCCCTAAACCATAAACCCTAAACCCTAAATTCTATCTACTTAAGGGGCACTATAACCCTAAACCCTACACTTTCAATCGTGTGCCCATCAACTTCTCAGCTCAAGCACAATCCACCCGGCCCAAAACACGTGCTTCAAAGCTCCAAGTACTTGCAAATGCAAATGTTCCAGGTAGTTATAACCCATATGAGCTATGGTCTAACCTTCTTGAAGGGGGTTCTATAGAGGATTATCTAGGGAGCACTATAGGGGTTATTCAGGTGGATATTGGGAGTTTAGAGTATAGCTCACATGTAACACTCCCTCCAAGTCGCCTAATATGGCTATGACTGGCTTATGGTTCCCAAGTATTGTTCGAGTAGAACTACCGTGAACCTCCAGATGCGCGACACACTAACCCTGAGGGTTCAGTGACCCAAATAATAGGGCTTTAGGGCCCAAATACCATTAATATTATAGTATTTGGGCCCTAAAACCTGATTATTTGGGTCCTTGGACCCTTAAGGTAAGCTTGCTGTCCTTGTTGGCAGCTATCGACACGCCCAAAAGAACTGCCAGGGCCTTCCAAAGGATCACGTTGCAACCACCCCATTCCGAGCAAAAGCGTTCCTAATGAAAAGACTTGCTCAGAGCCCTACCTACTCAAAGGGTCCCAAACATACGTAGAGCACAAAGTAGGGTTTCTACATTAGAAAATAAGTAGTTTGCTTTGGGCTTTTATCCCCTGTATGAATACAAGGATGCATAAGAGTCAACTCTTTAGCGACATTAGGATGGTGCTCATATAGTGGATGGGGGAAATCGCGCACCACCTTTATACCCTATAAGGGTTTCAATACCTTGGGGTTGTTGCGTGGTGCAAGATGAGCTATAGTCTAAATTCCTAGTATCCCCTCAATAACCCCTATAGCACTCCCATAGCTAATTCCCTACATCGCCCCCCTTAAGGAGTTTAGACCCCAAACCCTAAACCTTATATCATCCCCCTTGAAGAAAAGTCAGGCTATAGCTCAGATTCCCTGCATCAAGCGTAGCTGCTTCAAAGCTAGCTGGGATGGTCTGAGGTTCTTCACTAACCGTAAGGGTCCAAGGACCCAAATAATAGGGTTTTAGGGCCCAAATACTATACTATTAATGGTATTTGGGCCCTAAAACCCTATTATTAGGTCCTTGGACCCTCAGGGTAATGGCTCTGAGAGACACAGACATTAATACCCTCAGGTTTCAATGGTTTAGGGTATAGGGTTTAGGGCTTTAAGGCCTTGACCTGGGGATATTGAAGCGTTCATGGGGTTGTAAAGGCGTTTCTGGGATTTCTGGGATATGCAAGGCTCTATTAGTTTGAGGGAGCTCAATAATTTTTCAGCGAGGAATTTACTTCAACTGGTACTAGGATCTCCTAACATGATTCGAGGAATATTCCTCGGGAAGGGGTATAATGAGATCCCTGAGAAGACGCTGATGACATCAACTGGAGACTTCTACGTCCTTATACAGGAATATTTCAAATTACGGCCTTTTAAGGGACTATTTCAAATTAGGGCCTTATTCGGGACTACTTCAAATGAGGGCCTTATTAGGGACTTGTTCAAATTAGGACCTCATTGCGGACTAGTTCGAATTACGGCGTCATCAGGAAGCATTAGGGCCTAATAAGGAATCTTTCAAATTAGGGCCTTATTGCGGACTAGTTCGAATTACGGCTTTAATAGGAACCGTTAGGGCCCTACAAGGGAATGTTCCAAATTAGGGCCTCATTAGGGACTACTTCAAATGAGGGCCTTACGAGGGACTAGTTCCAATTAGGGCCTTGATAGGGGCTATTAGGTGTTATATGGGAATTTGCAGACCAGGGCCTTGTAAGGGACGATTTCAAATTAGGGCCTTATTAGGGATTCGTTCAAGTTAGGGCCTTAATAGGAACTAGTCCAATTAGGCGCTTGTAATCTGCTGCTCGAATTCTTCTACCAGGACCTTTCTTGTACCCTTTATTGGGGAGATATGGTCCCTAATAGCGGGTACTTAGGCCCTAATAGAGGGTAGGAGGAGGGTCTAGGCATATAGACTCCTTTTTCAAAACCATTCAAAAACAATCAAAATCTAAGAAATCAATGAGATCCGTAATCCTTAAGAGTCCTGCCAAGACCCACTCTAATTCAGAGGATCCGAACCTCGATTAACTTTTACTTGGCCCTTTTAAAAAATCTCTTGGAGCAGATCTCAAGATTTGGACTTTTGGCGAACCCGTATTTAATATTAGGGCGGGGGGCTGGACCTGCACGAATCGTCCTTGCACTGGAACTGCACTCCTAGAGCTTTGAACGTTGTTTGCATCTGTTGCGCTTTGTCTCCAGCTTTGTCGTATTCGAAGCCTAGTCACTTCAGTTGACTCAGCTAGGTAAGTCGTTGACATAACTGTAAAGTCGTCATAGAACGCCGACAGAGGGAGGAGGAACAGGACATGAGGTGGGCTATGGCCAAACTGACTCGAATGAATGCGCGGACTGAGGCAACCTCTCCAAACGGCAAACCCCACTATGGGCTATTAGACCCTAAAATTCCCTATTGGGATGAAGGGTAGATTAAGGTACCCTTAAGGTCTAATAGCCCATAGTGGCATAGCAGGCGAAAGAACTTCACCTCCCCGCTGACGGGATTTTTGACTGCTATGAACGCCTTGTTCAAAGCGTTCTCTTTCAACGGAAGCTGCCTGTATGCGCTCTTCAGATCTATGGTCTTTGTGCAAATTTCCTCCTTACACAAGCGCCACATGAGGACTAATGCCGCAGGGGAAGGGATTACACTCTTCCACCAGTTCAAAGATCCCAATTATCTCCAAGGTCCAGAGTAGGGTTTCTAAGGGTTATGTAGGGTCTACTTATATGTATATATATATATAAAAATTTATATGTCTGCCGGGATGGAGAACACAGGGGCCTAAATACAGGGATTATATAGGGTCTAGGGTTCAGGGATTAAAGGTTTAGGGTTTAGGGAAATACCACAGGCGCCCGCCCAAATGCAAGGATTATAGGGCAATGGTGGAAAGCAAAACGGCGGAAACTATTAGCACAAGGTTTTTGATCCCAACATGCAAGAAACGAAGAGAACATTTCTGTAAAGAGGGAAAAATTAGCATAGTGTGGCTTGCTATCCCTTGTGTATGGCTACTTGAGCTCCTCTGCGGGTTGGACAAACTCCCAAGTTTCGGATATCTTCCGACAGAAAGTTTGACCGAAGTAGGTAATGTAATGGCCTAAAACCCCTGCGGGCCGGGGCTTCGCGATGTTCTCCAGAAAAGCAGGCAGACCGCAGTGAATACATGTTGCAACAGTCATCGACGACAAGTGCTGGCACTTGTGAGAATGAAAGGTGTAGGAGCGCCAATTGCCGAAAGGCTGCCTGAAGAAGAATGCTGACTCTACGTTTTACATCCTACAATCCCACAAACCACTGCCCCCATTGGTGGCACATGCATTCCCTTCATAACCCTCTCATAACCCAATCTATAACCAGAGGGACCTCTGTGCAATAAAAACTAAACCCTAAAACACCAAAAACCTGAAAACCCTAAACTGCCTAAAACCTAACCCTACCAACCCCCCAAACCCAAGACCGACATTGACTTCAAACAAAAAACAAAAAGAAAGCCCGAAACCTTCTAAACAAACCCTTAACCCTTAACCCTAAATCCCGACCAGGACCTTCCTTGTACCCTTAATTGGGGATATATGGTCCCTAATAGTGGGTACTTAGGCCCTAATAGAGGGTAGGAGGAGGGTCTAGGAACCCCCCTAAACCCTAAACCCTAAACCCTAAACCCTAAATCCCAACTCACCAGTTGTCGGAAGACCATGGCCTTGATAGTGGCTAGGTCCGATGAGGCCGCGTGCTGCCAGCAAGTTGCTGCCAAGCTATGCAGCCTGGTTTAGGGTTTATAGGCATTTATAGGGTTTATAGGATTTAGGGTTTAGGATTTATAGGGTTTAGGGTTTAGGGCTAGGGAACTTGGATAAAAGGTCCCCTTACAGGGGCTATAGTGGTTACAAGGGTTCTATGGAGTGTAGTGTGTTTAGGATTCAGGGTTTGGGGCTTAAGTTAGCACAGTAGAGAAGCAAATGGAACAGAAACATGAAATGCAACTTAGACCTAGGTAAAGTTTAGCCGTAAGCCCTAAACCGCAGTTTAGGGTTTAGGCCGTTTAGGGTATTGCTTCCATCTTAGGGTAAAAGCAGGGACCCTTAGTCTGGACTCTTAATCACGAAGTGTTTTTTGTACCTGGCACATACCCGGTACGTACCGTAAAGGGCACCTACCCTAAGGGTCCAAGGACCCAAACAATAGGGTTTTAGGGCCCAAATACTATAATGTTAATGGTATTTGGGCCCTAAAACCCTATTCTTTGGGTCCTGGACCCTCATATAGTTCCCATATATCCCTATATATCCCCCTATGCTTATAACCCCTTTTAAAGGGACCCTATTCTGTAGGCCCTTGGACCCTTAGGGCTAGATGAGCACCAGGATTTCTCACAGAAAAGGCCAAAGGCATATCAGGGGCCCGTACTTCTCTTAGGATTCAAAAGGCCAAGCCCCAAAAAACCCTAAACCCTAAACCCCTAAACCCTAAACCCCTAAACGCCCAAACCCTTAAAACGCATGGAAGGCTTTTGGTGGAGCCTTGTCTGCCGGTGAAATGATTGAGGGGGTGGTCCCGCCTTTGGCCCTAAGGGTCCAAGAACCCAATAATTAGGTTCCCTTTAAGGGCGGATGTATGGGGATATATAGGGGCATACAAGGGTATATAGGGGTTAGGGTTTAGGGTCCAAGTACCCAATAATTAGGTACTTGGGTTTAAAATAGTAATTCTGGTAAGGGTGTTGGGTAAGTATATGATTATTAGGCACTTGGACCCTGAGGGTGGGTGGAGGAGTCACTGTGATTCTGGATGTGCCGCTATTCACGGTTTGTGTAGCACTGCGCACCCCAACCAACTTTGCTACTAACAACTATTCTGTATACAAGGACCTTCCTTGTACCCTTAATTGCGGAGATATGGTCCCTAATAGTGGGTACTTAGGCCCTAATAGAGGGTAGGAGGAGGGTCTAGGTATGTATTCTCTACTGCCACAATGTTGTTTTACGATACTCACCTTTGTCGTGTTGACGCTCTTCTCTGCAATCACCTGAACAGAACCTGGGCTTATATGAAGACATTGCCCAATGTGTCCCTTCCAGTCCTGATCACTTTGTTAAACCATAATTAGATCCCACCCTGTGCACTCAAAACCCTCAGCACCAAAGCGCCCTGAACCTTAGGAGGACCCCCCCCACCCTGTAATAGTCGTATAATAAGTATATAAGAGGACCCTAATATAATCCCTGCTATCCCCTATAGCCACTATTACTGGGTGGGGGGGTCCACCTAACCTGAACCACCTAAAGCCCTACAAGCTCGAAACTGATTCTGTGAATGGTCCACCTTCTCAGGATTTCAACCCCGGCTGTTCAAAGTCAAGAAGCGCCTTGGAAACTGAGAGCTTTGCGTTAATGGTTAACGGTGAAGGTTTGACCCCCCGAAAGGCCGAAGGGCTCATAGGAGGTCAATATTCCCATAATGTGGTACATGAAAATATATTGGGAATAGTTGATGTTAGGGGAGGGGGGTGTACAATTGGGGGAAGGGGTTCAGGGAATATCCCGAAGCCCTAAACCCTAGATCCTAAACCCTAAACCCTGAACACTCAACCCTAAACACTCAACCCTAAAGACCCCCATAAGCCAAGCGGTTCTTCCGCCTTGACAAAACGTTTCCCAGCTCGGGCTTGAGTAATCGGAGTGCCTTGGGATGGCCGGGAAAGAGATTACCTTAAGGGTCCAAGTACCCAATAATTAGGTGCTTGGGGTTTAGGGTTTAGGGTTTAGGGTTGGGGGGGGGTACCTTTAAAGGGGTTATGGAGGATTTATAGGGGATACATAGGGGTTATATATAGGGGATGTCTTATAAAGCTTGGGGGTTTGAATGTATTGGGGTCTGTTTTGGTGTCCCTCTATTTTAGGAAACTATAGTTCCTGGTTAGGATGTCATTTGGACCCAACTGCTTTCCAAAATGGGTATGCTGAGACCGGGGTGAGAGCAGCTTGCTGTCACATATAATCGTGAAAAATCAGCTTTCCGCAAATTGTCTGGGCTCTTTAGGCTTTAGGTGTTAGGGTTGGCTGGGGCAGAGAGGTTAAAAATGCTAACAGGTGTTGAAGCCTTCTGCCAATTCACCATGTGCCCCGCCAAAATACAAGGTCTTCGGGCTACCAACGAAACTCCAAGCATCAACCAATGTGCGGTAATTAGGACTCGTTCGCTCGCAGAAGGACATTAAAGTGGAATCGAAAGTGTCCCTCATGACCATTGGACACATTTTTTCTGAGGTGGAGCCCGGGAACCGAAGCCGTCCGCCTCAAAACTGAAACTGGAAACCGCGAAGCCCTGCTACTTTAATTTGACAGACTCAGGAGTTCAGTAGCATGGCACCAGTAAAAGCACACACCCACCCTTCAGTTTTGGTAGATATCTAACGGTGGATAGCACCCGAGCCCGCAAAACCTTAGGCAGCTAAGCGCACGACGCATGCGATGCAGCCTCGTCGCTGCTCCTGCGCATGAACATATGGGTGGTTGTGAAAATTATGGTCCCTTTTTGGGTACCCTAAATAATAGGTGCGTATTATAATAGGGACCCCAAAAGGGACCATAATTTTGACAACCACCCATATCACGACCTGATCTACCATAAATCCTCACGGATGGATTTCACGTCTAGAGGCTGTAGGCTCTTTGCAATGACTTATAGAAGTTCATTGCATTTAGCATGGGGCTGCACTGGCACGATCATACATCACTTCACTCCCAGGGTCCTCAAAACAGATACAGGCCCTCAGTGAAGCTCTGAAAGCTCAACAGTTCTAAGTTCTAACTATCCTCGTTGCCCCGGGGCTTGTGGTGAAAATGCTATGGTACTTTTGGGTCCAGACTTGGGCATCATGAACTCACATACATGAAAACCCAGTTTAAATTTCATGTTTCATGTTCTGTTCCATTCCCTAAGGGTCCAAGGACCCAAATAGTAAGGTTTTAGGGCCCAAATACCATCAATATTATAGTATTTGGGGCCTAAAGCCCCATTATTTGGGTACTTGGACCCTCAGGGATTTGGTTCTCCACTATCGGGGGGCCCTAAACCCTAAACCCTAAACCCTAAATCCCTAAACCTAAGCAACTAGGAGGTGCTCTTCAGGATCTCCACGTTCTCGGACATCTTCTATGAGGAGCCCTCCAGGACCGTCTTTGTACCGTTAATAAGGGGGGGGGGAGGTATTTAGGGTTTAGGGGTATATGGTCCCAAACGGTGGGTATTTAAGGTGTATATATATATAAATATAGGATAGATGGCAAGGTCTAGGCGCAGACTTCTTGCTCTTTATCCAGTCCACGAACCTGCAAAGGGCGTCCCCCTTTCGTTCGCTGTCCCCAGGGCTCCAGATACCTAAATAATGGGTTTTGGTTTCTATAAACGTTTCTATACACCCTATAGTTCCATGGGCCGTTAGCCTACTATTTAGGTAACTAGGAGCCCTGGGTGTTGCATGGGCCCATTCAGAGTAGCCAGAGTAGCTGAGCTCCTGCCCTATGACCTCGGCGCATGTTGCGTCCGAGAACTGACAGTTGAGGTTTGGTCTTCTTAGAGTTACGGTGCTGTCCCCAAAGTGATATGGCAGTGCCCTTTCCTGTTTCCATACATTGCGTTGTTTGTGGGGGCTGGCCAACGTGTAGGACAGGCACTGGGATCACGTACTTTAAGCTAGTTCATACCTAAGCCCCAAAAGCATGTAAATTCATAGCCCTAAACCCATAATAACAGCCATAAAGGCCATTATGTTTACACAGTTTTGGGGTTCAGGCAAAGGGTGCAGAGCTAAGGGTTGGGGGCAAACTATACAATGCCTGGCCAACAATCCTCAACTCTAAATCCTACGCCCGGAAACCCCTAAATGCTGCGCCCTAAAATACCTAAATCCTAAAGCCTAAATTCTACGCCCTTGAAACCCTTTATACACCTTAAATCCTACGCCCTAAAAACTCTGAACCCAGAGGTCCGCTTACGGCTTCAGTGGAGGCATTCATCTTCCTATCCCATACTACAGGAGGGTTTAGGGTTTAGGGTTTAAGGTTTAGGGTTTAGGGACTTGCTGCGGGTTCAGGGTATCTCCGAAATGGGGGCCCAACTGGGTTTAGGGTTATAGATCGCCCAAAACCATATTTGCAGTTGTTCAAATACCTGTCCCCAAAATGGTCGTAATGTAGCTTCCCTGGTTGGTTAGGACCCCCTTTTCAGGAAGTGTATTCCCAATGGTCCCTTCTTTACAAGGACCCGTAGAACAACCCTCATATACTGTAATCTTATTAGTCTTACTCCTTGCTTATCATAGACGTTACCCAGCAGGATCCACGTTTTCTCGGATGCCGCCCTGGGCCCCAGTTTAGAATTTGTTAGGGTGGCACGCGCAACGACCCAAAACCCAAATCCCCAACGCCTAAACCCTAAAGCAAAACCTAAACCCTAAACCCCTGGGCTCCAAATAGCCTATTGTAGGTAACAGCCAGGACCTTCCTTGTACCCTTAATTGGGGATATATGGTCCCTAATAGTGGGTACTTAGGCCCTAATAGAGGGTAGGAGGAGGGTCTAGGAGGTTCAGACAATAGGGCCGAATATCCTGGGATTTACGGCTTATGATCGAGTCAAAGGCTAAGGGTTAGAGTTTAAAGGTTTAAGGTTTAGGGATCAAGGTCTTTAGGGTTTAGGGTTTAGGGTTTAGGGTATAGCCTGAATATACACCCTATTATAATACAGTAGTTTCGATTTCCGTTTCCGCTATCCCAACATATACCTCTAAATGGCCCTTGTATTATCAACGAAGAATGATGAGTAGGAGACGTGCCTCTGAATATCCTCCTGCTGCTTCACTAGAAACCTCAGAGGCAGGCAGAATGCTGAGTCTGGAAAGTTTTGGTTATCAAAGAAGCTTGTAGGCCCCCTCTCAAAGGGTTGCCTAGGGAAAATCTCAATTCCGTAGTCTCACGGAAGGTATGCTGGAATGAGTTCTGGCGACTACTAAGGCAAGCCCTCCTTAAGAGATGACTACCGGGCCTGGTTAAGTCCAATTGTCTGTGTAGGGTTCAGGGTGAGTTCTGCCAAGCAAGCCTTCATCCCAAACCCCATGGTTAAAAAAATCCTCAGGTACCTTTTAACTGCAACCTTCTGAACTTTGTGCGTGTGTGCTCCATGGCGCTGTGGGAATGCGGCCCCCTAGGGGCCCTACGGGGATTAGACCTGTAATATAGGGATTCTATGAGACTTTATGCGGTGTGCCTTAGATGCCTGGTCATTGACAACTTCGAAACCTGGGAAGGCGGCTTAGTTCTGGCTACCTTATAGCTGAGATTGGACCTCAGTTTGCAGTCCAGAACATATCGCCGTCTTCTGTAAGAAGGACTACCTGGACCCCAAAAGTAGGCAAAATAATAGCCCAAAACCTTTAACAACAGCCCAAGAGGCAATTATTCTACATACTTTTGGGGTTCAGGTAGTCCTCGCGGTACTCCTGCTAGGATTCCCGCGCGTGAGGCTTCGCTTCCGCATGGCGCCCCGCATGTGGACCAAGCAAAGCCTAAACCAAACTTGCCCAAGTCCCAAATCACAAATCTTAGATCCCAAATCCTAAGCCCCGAATCATACACCCGAAGCCCTGAACCGCAATCCCTGAGTCCCGAACCCCAAGCCCTACGCCTAACAGTCTATAAGCCCTTGAATCCTAATGCAGCATCGGGACCCAAACTATTGTTCACATGACTTTCAGCTCAAGAGGGAGTGGGGAGGGGATAGGGGTACCATGATAAAGGCAGATTGAACGTTACCTAGGGACACAGGAAATATTGCAGGAATCCTAACCCCCGCACTTCTTGGATGAGCACGGTCTCCAGTTTTGGTGATGTAGACACCAGGACTGCCCGGAACATTATTATCCAGGACCTTCCTTGTACCCTTAATTGGGGATATACGGTCCCTAATAGTGGGTACTTGGGCCCTAATAGAGGGTAGGAGGAGGGTCTAGGATCATGGGTTTCCCTGCTACCTCCACAAACACACCATTAATTTCAGCCTTAATTCGATCATTCTTCCCAGAGAAGTCTGACTAGAGGGATCGGGGAGTGGGTGGGTAGCAGGGGGGCGTGACGTTCTCTAGAATTCTTAGGGGTACTGCCACAACACCACAACACCTGGACCTAACCCTAAGCTATCCCGCGCTTGCAGTCCTTACATGCCTGTAGCGTTTTGACCAAAAAGCTTCTACCGGCGACTTAAGCCCTCATGAATAAATGGTGAAGACGGGGCCGCTCAAGATCTTTGCAACATAAGGATGGCTTACGCTACGAAAACTCTGTCATAGGGTTTAGTAGGGCTTAGGGTTCAGGATTCAGGGTTTTGGATGCAGGCGTTAGGCCATACTTTATGCCTTCGGAAGCCCCAACGTACTCGCATGGTTGCAACGAAAATGCTCGCATCAAGATCTTGAGACAAACCCTAAACCCTGAAGCCAAAGCCCCAACCCCTAAACTCTACCTAAACCCTAGACCAAAACCCCAAACCCTGAACCCTATACCCAAAAAGCCCTGCATCAGGCCCCGGGCAGATGCCAAGAAATCCGACCTGGGCTTCACAAAAAGCACAGTCTTGGCTCCAAATCATGTAGGGTTTAGGGTTTAGGGCTTAGGGTTTAGGGCCTAGGGTCTCGGGATTAGGGTTTATAAGAGGCAAGCTTTAGGGGCTAAGGCTAAGGGTCCAAAATGCCCATTTCTCCAAAAAGGTCTGTGCTCGGCATCCCTAAGCCTAAACCCTAAACCCGATGGGTGCTGACGGTTGAAGGGTTTGGGGTTTAAGGTTTAGGGGTTTAGGGTTTAGGGTTTTGGGTTCAGGTTGTTAGTTCTGGTTTTGGACTTGAAGAAGCACGGTGTGATGGATACAAAGTTTAGGCCCCAGTTAGGGAGAATTACATGGCGAAGAACATGGACAATGAAATGCAAACCCTGAATTCCAAGACCTCAACTGGATTTAAGGATTCAAGCTGGGGCTACCCTCCCTCAAATTAACATGGATGCCCCAAAAGGGACCTACCCAAAGGGGTGTCCTAGAGAAAGGATCCCAATCCCATGTTAGCTTGAAAGAACTAATGCCCTAGATTCTGCGCCCCCTTTTTCAGGCTGTTTTCAGAAATTTCCTGTACAATGCTGAATCTGCACAATCCTCTTTTTGTCCAGTTTCAACCCTGTGGTCCCTTTGCGCCCCCGCTTCGCGAAACTCCCATATACCCCTATCTGCACCCCACAACTCCGCATGTAGCCCTTACAAACGATGTCCATCTTTAGTTGCCCCAAAATGCCGTCAGATCTCAAGTTCCGTTTTCAGCCTTGAAAGTGGCCTCCCACAACCCCAAAACCCTAAACCCGGGCTTAAACCCTCGACCCCTAAAGCCTCAACCCTACACCCTAAGCCCTAAACCCTAAACCGCTGAAACCCGCCATCCCTAAACTCTAAAGCCGTCCTAAACCCACACAGGCTCCGTGATAATTCCCAGTAGCTTATTTAGATTGGGTACTGCCCCCACTCATGAACAGTTGGACAATATTCAAAATATAAGTTATACAGAGCCCTTAATAGGACCCCTATTATAGACTGTCAATGGGTGGGGGCAGGACCCAATGTTTAGATCCATCTGAGGCACCCTGTAGCATGGTTATGGACTGACTTTGGGGTCATAACATCAGTAGTCATTCAGGCTTCCACGTCTTGGGTAGACCGCCCATCCCGTTAAACTGGTATACTAGGAATGTAAGAGGACTGTAATACATAATCACCATTACCTCTTATAGTCACTATTTCTGGGCGGAGAGGCCGCCCCTAACTAAATCCTAAACCCTAAATGGCTTCTTCTATATCCCTAAGCATCAAAATCATCCAAAAAAACCTTATATGGTAGGGTCTTTGGGCCCAAATTCCTTCAAATATCACTCCTTAGATGCTCCCTAAACCCTAAACCCTAAACCCCAAACTCTAAACCCTAAACCCTAAACCCTAAGCCAGCAAGTTGCATACTCCCCAGGATGGCTAACATGCCAGCCGGCGGAGGGGCACCTTCAAAAAGCTATGGTTCAAGTCAGGGTTTAGGGGTCTAGGGGTGTAAGGGTTTAGGGTGTAGGGGTCTGGGGGCTTAAGGGGTGTAGGGTTTTGGGGCTTTGGGGTTTTGGGGGTGTAGAGGCCTAGCGGTTTTGGCGTTAAAGGTTTAGAGTGGGGAGCCCAGCTCAGTACCCCTTAAAAACCAAGATCATGCCCTCAAGCATATTGTGGAATCCTAATATGAACCATTGTTTAGGGTTTAGGGTTTAGGGTCTAAACTCCTAGTATCCCCCTTAATAAGCCCTATAGTAGTTCCCTCTAGAAACCCCTATATAACCCCCTTTAAGGAGTATAGACTATAGCTCATATGATCTGAGATTTATTGGCTAGTTGACAGGTATCGGGCCCTGCTGGGGGTCCGGGATTTGGGGGTTTAGGGTAATGGTTTCAGGGCTTGCAGGCATCAAGGTATTGAAGTTTTGTTTTTGGAACTTGGGTTTAGGCCCTATAGGACTTCAGGTGCCCTAAGCCCTAAATCGTTAAACATTTGTCGGTAACCTGGATTGCTGTTAAAGAACTCAAGCTAAGTTACTATGAGGAGGACCCCCCCCTTCCTCAGCATGTACTAAACCCTCACTCTTATGTACCCATATCATGATCAGTATATACCCCAAATATGGTAATCTAAGTTCCTTTCCTTAACAGCATCCCAGTCATTCAAAGACCTCCTCGTTATGCGTGGTTCTGGATTTACCTACTTACTGTACCAAAGGAAGCCTCACCGAAGAGGTGTGTACCAAATATGAGGTTTGAAGTCTAGGGTTTGGCATTTGGGGTTACCAAATATGTGGGTATCTTGACACGTTGCTACGGGCGTACGAGGGTACTCAAACTAGGACCTACATGTTTAATATTTTTCATGTGGGACTTTGGGTTTTCGATCGCAGGGCCTAAAGGTCAAAGGGGTCATGGGGATTGGTCCTTTGCGATCGGCATAGAAATTAGAATGCCGCGTAAAGCAATCTCTTTAAACATCCTTAGAAAATTTGGAATTAGGGCTCTGGTATTTAGGTAGAGGTTTGGTAGGAGTCTCAAAAGCGCCCATAACGAAATCCATCATCCTTCTGTAAGCTCTTTCTATCCGGAAGCCCTGATTACCAGACTCTAAACCCTAAACCCCAAAACTCTAAACCCCTAAACCCTAAACCCCCAAACTCCTAAACCCTAAGCCCTAAACATTCCGACTGCACCTCTACTAGCCGGCTAGCACATGCTGGTTGCATCTATCTCCCTTACAACTTCATCAGCTCCTACCCACAACCTGGACTTCAAAAGTAGGTAAAATGGTAGCCCCCCCTCACCCCCCCTGGTAGCCCCCCCTCGACCCCCCCCAAAAAAATAGCCCAAAAGGCATGTATCTTGCATATTTTTGGTGTTTAGGAACTTCCCATGTATGGGAGGAATTTAATTAAAGTCCCACCAAGTTGAGCGCCAAAGACAAACACACCAATGTGCCTAACAAGCCCTGCATACACTTACCAGAAACAATGACGAACAAATCATATGGGGCGCTTCCCAAATAGTAAGGACTATATAATGTATTGGGGTCTATATTAGGGTCCCCCTGTTCAGGGAAACTACCATATAGAGCTCGGGCAATCACAGCTGTGGTGCAATACGTCCAGAAAGATTCTGCCAGCACTGAGGACATAACCCGCAGGCAGGCGCATGTTCTCGCAAACTATCCCTAATTTTTAGGTCCCCCCATATAACCCCCCTTCTAAGGAGTTTAGACCGTGAACCCTAAACTCTATAGAAACCCCCTTCATAACCCCGTTTAAGGAGTTTAGACCCTAAACCCTAAACCCTATAGAATCCCCCTACCTAGACCCTCCTCCTACCCTCTATTAGGGCCCAAGTACCCACTATTAGGGACCATATATCCCCAATTAAGGGTACAAGGAAGGTCCTGGTACCTAAACCCTAAACCCTAAACCCTAAACTCCATATAATCCCCTATATATAACCCATATTTGAGGAGTTTAGACTCCGCTGCCGCCTCCTCCTGCTGCTGCCGTAGTAGTTCCAGAGGAGCCTCCGGGTCAGAGAGTTCTAGGGACTTAGGGCTGTAGGGTTTAGGGGTTTAGGGGTTTAGGGTTTAGAGGTTTAGGGGTTTAGGGTTTAGAGGTTTAGGGTTTAGAGGTTTAGGGTTTAGGGGTTTAGGGTTTAGAGGTTTAGGGTTTGCGGGTTTAGGG
>CAJNIZ010025125.1:41629-79998 GCA_905231905.1 Symbiodinium pilosum
CTCGCTCCTCAGCTCCTTGTTCCAAAACATCTTCATGGCTCGTCCCAGCAACCCAGGACATGGTTCCAAAACACCAGGGTTTAGGCTTTAGGGTTTAGGGTTTAGAGGTTTAGGGTTGAGAGGTTTAGGGTTTAGAGGTTTAGGGTCTAGAGGTTTACGGGTTTAGGGTTTAGAGGTTTAGGGTTGAGAGGTTTAGGGTTTAGAGGTTTAGGGGTTTAGGGTTTAGAGGTTTAGGGTTAGAGGCTTAGGGTTTAGAGGTTTAGGGGCCTAAAAATTTGAGCTTTCGGGTTTAGGGCTCCAGCTCTGCAAAAGGGTTCAGATCAAAAGGCTTCAGATTAAGGATTTTCCGAAAATTGGGGCTTCCTTTTGTGGGGTCCCATGAGGATTATGACGCTTTAGGGTCTATAACGGGGTCCCAGTTTTTGGGAAACCACCTACCATGTAGGGTTTAGGCTTTGAGGAATTGGCTTTTGGGTTAAGAGTTTAGGTTGGGAGCTAATGTAGACCTCTGATTAATAAACCCCATCCCTTTAAGCGCCTTAATGTTAGGATCCCGATTATAACCCTTATTAAAGGAAGGGAGTTTATTAATCAGGGTCTAGATTAGGCGGCATAGGGGCAAGGGTCAAGCGCTTGGAGTTTACTGTTTCAGGCTTTGGGTTGAGGGCCTCGAGTTTGAGGAGCACGCGTGCCCTTAGAACAAAGCCAAAGCCAAGAAACACCAAAAAAAAGGTTTAGGTTTTGGGGTTTAGGGTTTAGGATTGATAGTGGAGAAACTTACACCAAGGACCTAAACCCTAAACCCTAAACCCTAAACCCTAATCCCTATGGCCTCCTAGGTCCCTAGACCCGAAACCCAGAACTTAAAACCTAAACCTTAAGTCCTCAACCTCAGACCCTCAACCCGATGGTCTCCCATTCATCCCTTTTCTTGGAGATGCCTTAAGATGGGTTTTCCCCCCTTTAAAGGGACCTCAATATTGGGTACTGGGAAACTCTGGGATAGGTTCTGCTGCGCATGGCTTGGCACCAGAAACCACAGGTGGGCACTTCTCTGCACACGGTTTAGGGTCATGGATTTATGAGGTTAATAGGGCTTAGGGCTTCAAGGAAGAAAACCCAGAACATCCAAGTACCCAATGGTTAGGTATATGGTGATTAGGTACCCAAGTCTTAAGAAATAATGCGTACTTGAGGTCTTAAAGTCTGTAAATTGTAATACCTACTTTGGGCATATTCGAACTCTAGAACTCCAGGGAAGAAGTGTCATCTGGGAAGGCAGACACGCATCTGTATGTAGGAGGCCCCCTCCTGACGCTGGCTGCCGACACCTCGTAATAGGAAGCCCTCTCCTGCGGCCCTGAACCCTAAACCCTCTAGCAAGGCGTTCATGCCAGGCTTTCCAGCCTCAGCTGTCTGTTTTAAAGCTCGGGCTCTTTGACCTTCTTCACAACCCTTCCGAAAGCTAGGGCTTCGTTCATATATATATATATAACTGTGTGTATATATATATATATCTATGAATATACTATAACCTATGGGCTATTCTCAAAACTATGAACCCCTTTCGGTTAGAGATTGTATTGCGGCACCCCTAAGTGTGGCAACTACCCATACATATACATGTGTCTATATCCTTGAAGCAGCCACTATGTACTCTATGGGGAACTGTTTTGGTCGGGGTCTTTGTGCAAACAGCCTTCGCACGAGTACTAACAATACATTCAACACTACCAAAAAGTTTTTGTAGTAGCCAGACTAGCAGCACTAGCATCTGTGATAATGAAGGAAAATCACCGATCCAAGAATTCTGAACCCGAACTCCTAACCCCTAAACCCTGATCCCCAAACCCTAAACCCTAATCCCATCAACCCTAAACCTACTTCCTCGGAGCATCCTCCACTTGGATTCCGGATGAGCCTATAACCGTAATAATACTACCAATAGTAATAATAGCCAAGTTAGTAAATGACCCTGGCGTCTCAACCTCCAAAATTTTGGAAGGGCCTGTTGAGGGTTCAGGGGTGTTTTTTTCTTTCAGCGGCCCTTTTTTCCTGCTTAGAATGATCCCGTTTCTTTAAAGAAACTGAACCCTACGTAGGCCTTTCCAAGATTTCTGAGCTCAGGGTTTGGGATTTAGGGATTTATGGTGAATTAAGGGCTCAGGGTATATATAGTGTTGAATAACCTTCCCCCAACAACAACATCATTCAAAACACTAATACTGGATACCCCTTAGACTTTGATGGTACTATCATGGGCATCAGATATTCACCTGCAGTTTCCAGAGGATTCCCAACACGGGGGTCCTCACAGGGTGTCTCCAAAACACGAGGATACCTTGGTAAGCAACCCTAAGGGTCCAAGGACCCAAATAAATGGGCCCCTTTTTAAAGGGATTATAGGGGGGATCTATAGGGATAGTAGGGGACTATATAAAGGTCCAAGGACCCAAATAAAAGGGTTTTAGGCCCCAAATACTGTATTATTAATGGTCTTTGGCCCTAAACCCCTATTATTTGGGTCCTTGGACCCTTAGGCGGCAAGCTGCGAACGTATCGACTTGCTTTGCTTCACAAAATCCTGAAAACTGTAGGCTTCGGCATTGTGAGCACTCTTTTCCAGTGCCGTTCTTTGCGATGATCTTACATTGCCAGCCTTCCCCTGCTTTGCTGGCAAGGCCTTCCACAAAGATTCGGGGTAGAAGGATCCTCCGGCTTTCAGAAATTTGGGGTTTACCGGGACCCTCCAAAGTAGTTCCTTTTTGGGTTTGGTATGGTTTTTTGGTTAGGACTCTTCTTAGGACTACCAACAAGGTACTACATTGGAGGGTCTAGGTAGGGTTTCGCCCCATGAAAAGACAGTCCTTGCTCCTAAACCCCAAGCCCCAAGCCTGTAGGAGATGGCGTTGCTGAGTTTCCTGTAGCACCTGGCAGTTGCTTTGCAGTTCCTGGACCCCCAAAGTATGTAGAATAATGGCCTTTTGGGCTACATTTAAGGGTTTTGGGCCATTATTTTACCTACTTTGGGGGTTTAGGTTGGCCTATAGACAGCACAGGGTCCGAGTACCTACGGTAGGTAGAATGCCATCACCCGAACACAGCAACAAAATTCACCCCCAATGGGTTCAGCCTTGACTGTGCAGTGGATAAACCCACAGGGTCCAAGTACCCAATAATTAGGTCCCTTTAAAGGGGGATATATGGGGGTATATAGGGTTTAGGGGTTTAGGGTTTAGGGTTGAGGGTCCAAGTACCCAATAATTAGGTACTTGGGCTTGGGGTAATAGTAATCATGGTACAGGTTTTGGGTAAGTATATGATTATTAGGTACTTGGACCCTTAGGGAAAGATAAGAATAGTTGAGCTTGAGGACCACGCTCGCGCATCCACGCGTATAATGGCACCCTACACCCTAAATCCAGAACCCTCAACCAAAACCTTATCCTACTTATGCCCAGGGATTTAGGTAGTGACCAAACAAGACTGCCCCCCAATTTGGGTTAGAGACAGAGAGTTCCAAGGTAGGCTGGCTAAGACATTTGTAGGAAACAGTTCAGCATTTGGGATCGTGGGCGCCCATGTTTGGGGGTTCCTATGTTAAGAGTCCGGCCTTAGGATTGTGATTGTGGGGATATACACTGAGCATAATTTGGCATACCGATGTCTCATACCGATTTAGGGTCTAGGGGATGCTTAGGCATGCGAGGTTACTCAGTGGATAGTCGAGGGGACCTCCGTGTGGACTCAAGGTCATTGAACTCCCCCTACAGCCTCAAGTTCAACCATGTAGGATACTATCTACAGACTTCAGGGCTTATAGACTTGGAGCCCCAGGGTCCTGATAGGGTGGAAAAGGGGGAAACAAATCATCTGCTCGCTGTAGCTTCCAGAATAAAATTTGAGTTAGTCTAAGCTCCTCGTAACCCCCGTAGTAACCCATATTCTGCTCCCCTATAGAATCCCCCATCTAACCCCCTGTTAAGGAGTTAGCCTGAGCCTCATGTTGGGTTTCCAAGGATGTATGAGTAAGTAAACAAGAAGATTTGGCACGAAGTCGAACCTTTTTTTTGGCGGGGCCAACATGGATCCTGTTGATACTAAAACTCCTGCAAGACCTTAGCATAGCATAGCACCATAGTTCCCAAGGTTTCCAGATTGGCCTTGCAGCTCTGTACTCTGTAGGACCTCTTATTTGCTGCGAATTAACTACCCTAAGGGTCCAAGGACCTAAATAATAGGGCTTCAGGGAAGTATTTGGGCCCTAAAACCCTATTATTTGGGTCCTTGGACTCTCAGGGTTAGGGTTGTTCACTGTACAACACTCTGAGCTGTGGGGAGACCTGTAGGGCTTCTGATTCTGCACCTGCCATGATCTGTTGTGACGTGTCCTTGTCAGTTGGATCATGTTGCCATGGGGTCATAATGGGGTTTAGGGTTTAGGGTTTAGGGGTTCAGGGTTCAAATACACTCTGTTTAGTCATGAAATCTCCCAATTTGGAGTCTGGATTCTTACAGATGGGAAGGTGTAAAACTCCTCTGGACACCCGCGAAGCCCAACCCACTGTTCACAGAGAAAATCTTGCACCACCTGCATCCCGAAACTACTGTACTTCCTTCCTAGCATTTAAGGAAGGTAAGGCGGTGCAGGATTCTTTGCAACATCAGTATGTTCCTGGAAATCCAACAACAAATGTATTTGTGAATGTAGAAATATGTACAGAGGAGTTTCTCAGAATAACACCCTCTATAATCCAACTTCAACTGCCCCTGCCAAAGCTGAAGACTGAGCAGGACGAACCCGAAAGCCCTCAACCCTAACCCCTGAACCCTAAACAGTATAACCACCCATAAGGAAGCCGATCAAGACCCATCAACTGTAAGTAATGATGCGCCTGCTGCAGCCGGCTTGGACACGTTGGGTGATGCGCTGCTACCTGTTCGTTTACTCACTCATTTCCCAAATTTCCCAAATTCAAGGTACCTTTAAAAAGGGTTTGAGGGGCTCTCCAGGGAAGTATACAGGGATTATGGCGTTGAGGTCTTTCCAAAATTAGGGATACTTTTGTGGGGTCCGTATGAAGAGGCTCATAGTATATTGGGTCTATTGTGAAGTCTCCCTAAGCTACCACGTCACGACTGTCCCATATGGGTTTGGGGTTCATATAAGAGTGAAAAATCAATTGGACACTGAAGTGGAGACTCGGGGTGGAGAAATGCAACCTAGGTCAGGGTGTAGGGTTCAGGGCTTAAGGCTGGCTATATACATACATAGTCACATAGTGGCTTCTACTCTCTCTGCCTTTCCTTGAATTCTATCCATGACTCCATCCCCTACTGAGAACCAACTAGTTTACGGCGTCTCGCAAAGACGTGACATTTTATGTGGTTCGAGATTTAGGACTGTAGAGCTTGGAATTTAGCGTTTAGATGGGTTTAGGGCGGTTACTTATAAGCGGTTTGTGCTGGATGACTCCAGCACGGATGTTCCTCAATGGGTTGCTGTTGAGGAGCTTAATTAACCCTCAGGGTCCAAGCACCTGATAATCATATACGTACCCAAAACCTACATTGTAATCACTCTTACCCTACACCCCAATACCTAATTAGTGGGTACTCGGACACTCTTGGTAAACTAAGTTACTACAATAGGGAACCTAAACCCCGAACCCTAAATCGCTGTTATCTACGATGTACCCATATACTGGTAATTTTATCTAAAAAACCTTTACAGAAACCCAGGCTCAAAGGGTCCATGCAGCTTTAAAATATATCTTTGGGCCTGAGAACAGTTCCATGACAAGCTTTTGGGTCGGAAATAAATACTAACCTGAGCGCATACCACCCTAAACCCTAGAACCCTTTGTATCATGCATGTGTATATACATATATATGGGACCTGTCCAACAACCTACCTCCTATAACCATCATAACTACTAACAGTAGTAAATTCATATATACATATATATATATACACCCCTTTGTCACGGCCTGTTGTTGCATACCTTTGCCACGAATGCCCAAAGGAAGCTTGCTGCAAAGGCAGCTGCCCCAAGCCAGAAAATTCTGTAACAAGCTTATGTCCCGGAATGGCCGCCCAAGCCTATTACAAATTCAGTGTTTTCCAGTCACAGCCATATTTCATGCTAGCCCAAGTGGCCGTAAGCCCCAAGCACTAAACTGCTATGTATGATTGGGGTTCAGGGTTTAGGGCTGCGCTGGGAATGTTACTGTTCAGGGTTTAGGTTTTGGAGTTTGGAGATATGGTTTAGGGTTGATACTAAAAATCCTGCACTACCTTAGTATACTAGAGTATCATGATTTCGGGGGTATGAGATATCTAGGGTCATGCAGGACTTTTTTTCGGATCCAGCGAAATTTACAACGTGGCTTGCAAAGTTAACGCTTCAGGGCTTGGGGCTTAGGATTTAGAATTTGGGTTAGCTTTAGAATTTAGGCTTGGGGGGTTATTATTGTTTAGGGCTTTTTAAGTCGCCATAATACGGGTATGCAGTAAATAATAGGGTTTCCATTAACTTAAGTTCCTCAAGAGCAACCAAGCCTTATTACCTCTGCTTTGAAAGGAAAAGAACATGGAAACTACTGTTTTGGGTTTAAGGCTCACGGTTACGGGAATAAAAAAGGAGCTGGAAAACACTGTAGGGTTATGAGACCTTAAACCCTAAACCCTAAACCTGGATTGCGTAGGGACTACTATACGGATCCAATCCGTCAGTCTTGGCTAACCGGCGGCGAGGGGTCCGCAAAATAAGGATTATAGTATACAAGGGTCTATATTGGGTCCCACTACTTTGGGAAACTACCATATAAGGTAATGTTGAAAACCCCAACCCCAAATACACAAGGACTCTATCATGGGACTCTTGCAGTGTCTAATGTTGTTGCCATCTGCCTAAACCCTAAACCCTCAACCCCTAAAACCTGAACCCCTAAACCCCAAACCCTAGACCCCTAAACCCTAAACCCATAAACACCGTGAAGAGCAACTTGGTGGACATGTGGCTCACTTGCAGTGGAATGGTCTCCTCGACGGCCGATGTGAGCGTCATGCTCGACCCTGTAAGGGTCCAAGGACCCAAATAGTAGGGTTACAGAGCCCAAAAACCCTTGATATGAGAGTATTTGGGGCCTAAAACCCTAATATTTGGGTCCTTGGACCTTAGGGTGACAAGGCTCCAGTGCCTGGTGTCTCAAAAACGCCTATGCCTGTGCTGCTCATTTATAGGCGTATGCAGCCTGAAATAAAGTCCTGTGACTACTGCCGAGATGGGGGGGCCAAACAGGTCGCCCAAAAACACTCGCGCCCATGCGGAGCCTCCATCCTCATGTACACCAAGTCAGACCTGTAGTGTACATGCAACATACTAAGGCGTCTAGAAGCGGCTGTTAAGCCTTGTGCCCCCTCCCGGAACTTGCAGCGAATCTTGGTGGTATTACGGCTTCGGTATACGGCTTTGGGGTGAGACCGCCATGATGCATAAAGTTATGCTTTCCCTGATCAGGGGTATTTCGCTCCCTGGAAAGTCTAAACCCTTAGACTCTTCCATTCGGTGCTACTGGCATCCCACTCAGCCCTACTTATCTTCATCGAGGCTCTCCAAGAGCCTATGATCCTTTATTGCAGGAACTCCTAAAACGAGCCCCTAATTTTGCAAACCGCAAACCCTAAGCCCTACATAGCCCTATGTGAACCCGATAAAAACCCTTGAAAAGAGCCCCTCCAAAAACAAGGCCTGTGGAGTTTTTCGCATCCTTGGTCGCAGCCTCCTGCAGGGTAGCTGACTTCTTAACATTCTGCGTCCATGTCTGCAAGGGGAGCCTAACCTAGACTTGCCGGTCTAGGGCTTAGGGTAAATCAGACTTGCTGGTGCTCCAGGCGGTGTATAGAGATTCTAGCCTTTGAAGGGAGGGCCAAAGCAGAACTAATGGACCTGACGACCTACGATTTGGGCATCTGGACCCCTAGGGCTATGTGACTACCAGTTTCTTGCTTGGCGACAAAATGTTCAAGCCTGAATAGTTACCAGTGTCATACCCTTACAGCCATTATGTTGCTATCATATAGAAAAGCACAAGCCCCATGCTAAACCCAACCCGAGCGTACAGAAAATGCCAAGAGTAAACCCTAAACCGTAAACCATAAAGCGGGAGATGCCAAAGGCTTCATCATTTGTTCCGCTGCGACTCCCAATCTAGACTAGTTCCCCTTGGGTTCCCTCCGTGATTAAGGTTACTTAAGGATCATTCGGGCTGATGAAAATACGGCTAGTTAAGGGGTAACCTTGCAGGGGTAGTAAGGGGGTTCGTAGGAGAACCCATGAGTCAAGGGTTAGACTTGCCTTATTCTAAATCTTGAAGCAAGGGGTTATTGATATAGCTCAAAACGAGAGGACCCCTTCTTATTCATGTGTAATGATAAACCCTAAACCCTACACCCGAAAGAAAAAAAACACACACACACACACAACCCATAACTCTAAACCCTTGTAATTAACTTACATCTTTTGCTAAGCCCATCTCGGGGAACCCTGAAGGTATCGAGTTGCAAGAACTGCCAAACCAAGCGCTGCACCCAACACCCTAAAATCCTAAAACTTTTCGCTTTGGAATGGAAAGCTCCAAAAAGGGAAGAAGACCGGAACTCGAAAGCCTTAAGCCCTAAAATCCAGATCTCAAACACCCTATACACCAAAAACCCTATGGCCAAACCGCACCCCCACCACCCCACCCTCCACGATCAAACGCCCCTGGAGTATCCTTTGGCGCTGTCGCGTTCGCTGCTGTTGTTGTGGGTCCTGCGGCATTGCTTGAGGCCCTAAACCCTAAACCCCTAAACCCTAAACTGCCGCTTTAGGGTTTAGGTTGGGTACTGCCCCCTCCCAGTGACAGTCTATATCAAGGGTCCGATTAAGACCTATATATAACCATATTATGCTTATTATTCAACTGTTACTGAGGGGGGGCAGTACCCAAGGTTTAGGGTTTTAGGGTTTCATGCCTTTAGGGTTTAGGGGTTTACAGGGTTTCATGCCTTTCAGGCCTCGAGATTGAAGGGTTGCTTTTGTGGATCAGGGAGATCCTGGTTAACTCAAGTTGCCCAGGGCTGCCAGCTACCTACCAGGACCTTCCTTGTACCCTTAATTGGGGATATATGGTCCCTAATAGTGGGTACTTAGGCCCTAATAGAGGGTAGGAGGAGGGTCTAGGTAAAGAGTTGGCTACTGGCCTATGTAACGATAGGGTTTATAGGATCTAGAACCCAGTATTTAGGGTAACTGGAGCCCTAGGGCGCTCTTTATATTGGTGAGTCAGATCTTCATCGGATACCTAGACTTAACTTACCGGGAGCGGTTATATATTGGAGAGTCAGATCTTCATTGGATATGTAGACTAAACTTACTGGGGGTAAGTAGGGAATAAAGGAATGTGTTGTATCGTGATTCCACAGGGGTTATATGTTGGAGAATCAGATCGTTCAGTTCTGGTCGGCTAAACCCACATTTGTTTGTGTGCAGTACCTACACCTCTATACCCTACCCCCTGTTGGGGTGGGGGTACATAAGTTTGACTCAGGCATAAAGTTTGGTATCTAAAAAGGTGTAGGGTATAGGGTCTAGGTAGGTAGAGAAACTTCAAGTATTGAAATGTCATACAATTCCCCAGAAGCTACTGAGCTTCAACGACTGCTACACTGCTACGCAGGGCTCGAGTACTCACTTCCCAGATATTGCTCCTTCATCGAGACTACGGTTGTCGTTGGATATAAAGAAACCCTTAGGGTCCACGTGCCCCAATATTGGGGTTTTAGTTGCCCTGACGCCTTAGTGTTTGGGTACTTGCACCCTATGCACGAAGAACCCTAAACCTTAAACCCAAAACCCCAAGCCCTATAAGCCCTAGACCCGAAAACCAAACCCACTGCATCACTGGGCACCTCAGGATAGGGCAACAGGTTGCTGAAGGATCCAGGCTCAGGCCTAAACCCTAAACTCTAAATCCTAAACCCCAAGCCCCTAAACCATAAGGGCCTCCAAGAGAACAAATAGACAGAGGGTTACGGGTCTATAGCGTTTAGGGTTAACAGGGTTCATAGGGTTCAGAGGGTGCATAGGGTTTATAGACCCTAAACCCTAAACCCTAATCCCTAAACCCTAAACCGGGTTTTGGGGGTTCATAGAGTTTAGGGTTTAAGAGGTGGCTTAGGGACCTGTACAAAAGTGGAGGCGGTTTAGGGTTTAGGGCTCTAATGGACAAGAACACGCACAATGAAATGGCAATTTGGTTTATAGGGATCGTAATGTAGGGATCTTTGCATGACCCTAAGGGTCCAAGTACCTAAGAATCATATACTTACCCAAAACTTGTACTATAATTACTATTATCCTAGACCCAAGTACCTAATTATTGCGTGCTTGGCCCCTCTGGGTGGCTGCCGATGTCGGTCCGAGGTCTATTTGAGACCTCATACGGGGGCTTCCAAACGTAGGGGATCTTAGTTGGGGAGTGCTTTTAGGGTTTAGGGTGCTTATCAGAAGTTTGGACTACTTTGCGGGGCTTAAAGAGATCCACTTTTGTCGAAAATACGCATGCAGATATACACATATATCAACAAATAAAGGTTTCCACGAATGGGACTCGGGAACACTTTATCTTCCCCATTACACTATAACCCTTATTACGCCCTAAACTCTTAACCCTGATAGGAAGCCCCCACAGAGGATTGATTTACAGAGCCCTGATGTAAAAGGTTTAGGCTTTAGGATGTAGGTCCCTGAGCTTCTAACCATAGGTTACCTGACCACCACCCTCTATACTACCGCCCAGAGTTCCCCAGCAGTTAACTTCATTTAGGCTTAATTGACGTCCATTGGTGGGGAGCTCTGGGGAAGGTGGGAGGATGGTGAAGGGGGGGACAGGGGCACTGACAACTTAAGTCAAAGCCAAGTGTCTAAAACGCGCCGTTAATCTCTAAGCCCCCAACCCTATAAAAATCCTGAGCCTAAAGCTCTCTAGGCTTATCCAGGCACTCAATTACACCCTGCCGAAAATGTGATGCTCAGTCTTTATCATACCTCCCGTGCCACACACAGAAAAAGCAGAAGTACTGAATTGTTGGTAGCGGCGCGTATAGTTATAGTCCCGGAAACCACCCAAGATTCCACTTCTGCATTGTGGTTATGACCTTAAGTTGAGTTACTACAATATCATGAAGCCCTACAATACTATTACGATATGCCCATATTATGGTAACTTCCCCAACAGCAACTCAGACTTAAGAGGCACATGAGCTATAGCCAATATTACCAAGATAATTAATGGATTAATGGACATGGGTCCTAAACCCTAAACCCTAAACCCTAAACCTCATTCAGGAACCTATTAGGGACCTATACTAAACTAGAAGGGGGATCCCTATGTCCACGGTTAAGGGCCCCTTACTCAGGTTAATGAGGACAGTAGCTACCCTAAACCCTAAATCCCTAAACCCTTTAATCCTAAGCCTCTAGACCCTATAATCCTGGGCTTCTACACCCTGAACCCTAATCCCTATACAGTTTAAGGACCCTATTCCTGGGCTTCTACACCCTGAACCCTAATCCCCTATATAGCCCCCTTTAAGAAGTTTATATGTCCTGTGGTAGCCTTGGGCGTGGCAGGCGGCGTGGAAGCAGCAGCGCCTGGCACCAGGCGCCCAGAAGACGTGGACGGCTCAGGTTCTCAAAGCCCCTAAGCTACCCTAAACCCTACACCCTAAGCCCTAGTAGGAATGACTCCGAAGCCGCTAAACCCTAAACCCCAAACCACACAGCTTGGCGAACACAATCTAGTAGGAATGACTCCCTAATCACAAGATATGGTAGTTTCCATAAATAGGGGGACCCCAACATAGACCCCAGAATACTCTAACCCTTATTATGGGGATCCCCAAAAAAGTACCCCTAATTTTCGGAAACCCCCATATAGCCCATAAAGATGGAGGCAACTTCTGGGCTTACAGATATCTACCAGGACCCTCCTTGTACCCTTAACTGGGGATATAGGGTTTAGGGTTTAGGGTTTAGGATTTGGGGTTTAGGGTTTAGGGTTTAGGACCTTCCTTGTACCCTTAATTGGGGATATATGGTCCCTAATAGTGGGTACTTAGGCCCTAATAGAGGGTAGGAGGAGGGTCTAGGTATAGGGCCTAGGGTTGAGGGCTTCGGATTTCCTGTTCAGGGTTGTGTAGGGTTTTGGTGGTCTTAAACATTTAAACTGCAGGATTCAGGGTTCAGGGTTTAGGGTTTAGGGTTTAGAGCCTGGGCGCAGGGTTCCCAAAACAGCCCTGTTCAACGTGTTCTAAGGGTTTGGGGGTTAACATGGTATAATTGTTGCTTTCCCACAATTCGTGGCCCTTGAAAGTCGTTTGTGTATGCAGTTATATAGGCCGGGGCTCAGGTTCAAGTCTCCAAACATGTTGGGTGCCGCTTGGTGATTCCTGTAATGGGGTGTATATACAATCCAGCGTATATGAACTGAACGCTTTTAGGGAAGTAGAGGTTGCACGGGTCGACGAAGCTGTTTCGGGTTGCGCATTTGCGTGCTTGTTCTTTTCAATAAGTGTGCATGCCGTATATATCAACCCTAAGCCCTGAAACCCAAACCCCAAACCCTAAGCCGCGAGCACACCTTCATGACGCAGTTGGCTTCGAAATTTCAAGCCTGAAGCTCTGCGCTCTAGACCTAAGACCCTGGGCCCTGAGCCTAGAAACTGAATTCCTAATTCCCAAGCCTAGCACACGAAGACAAGCCCAAATTCCCAACCCTAAACCCTAAACTCTAACAAACCTCAACCCCTAAACTGAATCAATAACGAACTATCCCTTCCTCCCCAGGCGCCTGAGAGAGCCTTTGGTGCGGCTTTCGGCGGAGGTGTGGATCCTTCTTCGCACATGAGTTTGCGATTGAGGCTTTAGGGTTCGGGGTTTAGGGCTTAGGGTTCAGGGAAGGGTCCAAGTACCGAACGACCATGTACTTCATCAAATCCCGTACAACGATTAGGAGTACGTAAACCAGTGCAACAATAGCACCAGCAACCAGACAAGAAACCACGATCAGAACGCGTGCCCATCAGAATGACAATGCTCAAAGCAATCACACTGAACCCTAAGCCCCTTAACCCAAACTAAACCTTAAACCCTAAACCAATGATGACAAGCCCGAGCTCTAGGGGACCGACTTAGGGTTTGCAGGTAGGGCATAAGTACTACACTTAAATAAGTTAGGAGGAACCACCGCTGTAATAGTGGCATAATAGGAGGAATATACAAGAGGAGCCTAATACAGTAACAATTATCCCTTATGGTCACTATTACAGGGTGGTGGGTCCCCACCTAACTTATATACGGCTTACAACTGGTTGAGTAATGCCTGCAGAAAGGGATACAACTGCTAATCCCAAAGGGTCCAGGTACCTCTATAGTATATGCTTGGGCTCCAAAGTACCAGTACAGGAACTGCTTAAGGCACATGTACGTACAATCCACCTACCCTAAAGCCCTAAACTCTACCTTTTTTCAGGCATCCATACTTAGTAGGTACTTGGAGACTTTGGGAACTATTCAGGCTTCCGCATTGGAAGGACTTGACCTAGAGGATTTCAAGCCCTTCTGGATTTTGGGGCTTAGCGTTTTGGTGTTTGTGGGTTAGGGTCTTGGACTTTTAGGGTTAAGGGATTTATGGGTTTAGGGTCTTAAGGCTTTCGGGGTCAGGATTTTTAGGGGGTTAGGTATTCGGGGGTAGGGCTTACGGTTTTGGGGTTTAGAGCTTTGTGTTTTGGGGTCACGACTCGTTACGATTTAGGGCCTTTATCTCTCACGTAAGCCCAATCTTGCTTACTGCCAGGCAAACCATAACCGTGTGCGCAGCTAGGCTGGGATTGATAACTAGATCGATGGTTGTAAAAGCTATGGACCCTCCCTGCAGACATGTGCCATTGATACAATACGGCCCCTAACACTTGGAGTTTAGGGTTTGGGGTCTAGGAGTTTCAAAAGAAACTGAGTTCACAACCTTCCAGACATGTCTTGAAACGCTAGACAACAACCTTCAGAAAGCTCTAAACCTGCACACCCCACTGACCTACCCAGACAAAGACCTGGAACCCTAAGTCCTGCACGCCAAGATGAAGAGCCCTAGATACCCCTCCCTCTGATCTTAGCAGGAATGATACAAAGTGGACTTCGTCTACATGAACGCGTGCCTCCAGCTCTCCAACTCTTTGCAATTCGTTGCTATCTCTTTGCCTAGGGCTCCAGTAACCTAAATACTGGGAACTGGGTTCTATATATCCTATAGTTACATAGCCCAGTAACCCAGTAGCCTACTATTTAGATAACTGGGAGCCCTAGGGTTTCCAGGAAAGCACGTCTTCAAAGACACCTCTCTCTGCAACCGATCGCCCAAACGATGCACCGCGGTCCCATTGCTTTGTTGCTCGTTTTGGGGGAAATAGGATAACACGGCCATCTGAGAAGCCCTGAACCCTGGACTTTAAACCTCGAGCAATCCTTTCATTGCAGCCACCATTTCTTAAGGGGCCTTGTTTGCAACAGGGCTGTCCACACCAAGCCTCACCCCGGAGCACAGCTCTACACCCTGAACCCTCCAACGAAGCCCCCAAGCTCCATCAACAAAAGTTGGGATTTAGGGTTAAGAGTTCAGGGAGCTCTGTAATCCTTGAATGTGAACCCCAATGATCCCCTCAGGCCCCCGGAAAAGCAACTCCCCTAGACTTTAATTTTGGTTGTGACCCTTACCTGGAACTCACAAATACCAGAATTTTGGGAAGTTTCCCTAAACTAGGGTACCCCTATTATATGACCCCCAATCTACTATAGTCCTTATTATTGGGACCCCCAAAAAGGGTACCCCTAATTTTGGGAACTCCCATATACTCCCTATGGCCCTTAGAGATGAGCTTGAAGATTCCCCCATACTTTAGGGTTTAGGGATTAGGGTTTAGGGATTAGGGTTTAGGGATTAGCGTTTAGGGATTAGGGTTTAGAGTTACAGTTTTGAATCTCTAGAGGCCCGAGGAGGGGTATCCCTAAACCCCATCCAACCCTAAGTCAAACCTTAAACCCGAAACCCCTAACCCCAAACCCTGGACCTAAACTTAAAAGCCCAGACCCACACCCCCAAGACCTCTAGCCTAAACATTCTGCCTCCAGCAGCCTTCGCAGCTGATGTTGCCGGACTAGTTGAGCCTACTATGGTTGGTGCTGAGAAACGGTCTCCCTTCGAAGGGGGTATACGTGCATTGTTTAGGGTTTAGAAAGCATAGGGGGTAGGGAAATGTAGGGTTAGGGATTACGGTTCAAGGTTGGTACAACCAATCCTGCAAGACCTAGGTGTACTAGAATATTGCCATTCGGCTACCACACATTTGTTAAGTTTCTACCAGAGTCTCGACTACCTACAGCTTACCTTCGAGCTAGGAGTAAGTACTACTAGACAGTAGAGGCTTGGAGTCACAGGCAGGGTCCGAACCCCGAGGCCCCAAACCTTAAACCCTTAAACCCCTAATCCTAAAGGGTTTAGGATTTGGGGTTTCAGATCCCAAGGATCCTGTGTATCCATTGCCCAAGATAGGGGGAACCCAATATGGATCCCAAAATACTAGTATCTTATTATAAAGACCCCAAAGCTGTATCCCCATAACTTATGAGACAATACAAAGTAGCCTTTCTAGTTCAGTCATAGGAATTACCAGCCTGTTTTGGGATCATGTCCCTCATATTGGTATCCAGGATCCTGTAGCAGTGCACTACAAATTTCACATAAAGCTATTTCCAAGGTTTAGGGAACATAGTGTCACGGCAGGGTTGTTAATATTAACCGTTGTTTGAAGGTTCTCGGGCAACATAGGAGCCTGTTATAAGTATGTAGAATAAGGTTTTGGGCAGTATAAAGGCTTGTCTAAGTAAAGTAGGGTTTCGAAGTGCAGCATACAATCATGATATAGGGAGCTTGAGGAGATAATGTTGGTAGCTATGTGGGCGTCTACATAAAAGTTCCTCTATAGGCGAGGAATTCAGAATACTGCCGTTGATGTAGGTATAAGGTTAGGGTAAATGTATGTTGGTCTCGGGTTTTTGGATTTCAGTTGGGCCAATCCCCCACCCAGTAATGGGTACCACAAAGAACTTCCTTTTCAAAGAACTAGTGTGGGTATTAAAGCCCTGTTAACTCCATATTTAGGGGCTATTACTGTAGGGGGGATTGACCTATGGTTCCCGCGTTCAGAGTCTAAACCCTAAACCCGAAACCCTAAACCCTGAACTGTAAGTGTTGAGGTTCATGGGTTGAGGTTGCAGGTTTCAGGAACACGGGCTCAGGACTTTTGGGTTTCAGTGTGCAGGGTCGTCGGCTTTCAGGGGCGTGCAGTGCAGTGCTGAGGGTTTAGGGGTTAGGGTTCAGGGGTGTAAGGGGTTTGGGGCTTTTCGGGCTTATAGGGTTTATAGGGTTTAGGGTATCAGGTTTATACAATCTCCCCACCCGGTTATCCAGCCCCCACAGTCCTCCCTGAGTCATACATACCTTCCATACAGGACCATCATACATCAGGGAGATATTCTTCATCTGGAGGTGAGAGTGGGGGAGGGTTACTGTTACCCTCAGCATCAAGATCACCCAAAAACCTTATATAGTAGGGTCTTTAGCCCAACTTCCTTCAAATATGAATCCTTAGATGCTTAGGGTTAGGGCAAGTATGAACGAGGTACGAGATCTCGGGCCAGGGATCAGGTAGTGTCCGAGTGTTTGACACATGCAACTAAAAACCAAACACCGTTCGGGAGTTGTCCATGGGCAATGTAGTTTCTGGTAACGCAAGATTTGTAACCCGTAGTAAGGGACGGGCTGAAGCTTGAGAACATCGGGCATACATGGTAGTATTCAAGAGTTTTCAACTGAACCCAGGCTCTGCAGGATTTTTTGGAATTCTGTAAAACAGCTTGGTTCAAAAAGAGAATCTGCAGAAACCCTAGACCCTAAACTGCTCATCCAAAGCCCCCAAAAGCCTTAACCCTAAACCCTAAATCCCTAAACCCCCAAACCCTCAACCTTAAGCCCCTAAACCCTCAAACCCCTACACCCTAAAACCTAAACCGCTAAACCCTAAACCCCTAAATCCCTAAATCCCTAAATCCTAAACCCCCGAACCCTAAACACCTAAACTTGAAACCTCAAACAACGACTCTAAGATCTGAGCGAAATTCGCCTGGAGCTATTTTGGAGGCCGCGTTTGTCGCTGGCGTCGCTGCGCCTAGAACTTAACCCTAAGGGTCCATGTAGCTATATAGGGTTAAGGGTTTAGGTATTAGGGTTTAACTAAGGTCTAAGGTTTCGGGTTTAGGGTAGGTTTACAGTGTATAATTAGGGACCAGAGGGGTTCCTATACAACTACTTTAAGGCCTAAGGATATACTATATAGCTACATGGACCCTTTGGGTAATTAGGGGAGCACTTCCTTCGGGAAGCCCTCGGGGGACTTCCTATCTGGTGGCGGCCGCCTAAACCCTAAACCCTAAACGCTAAACCCTAAACCCTAAACGTAGGGAGGTCCCAGGGATTCCTCCTATTAGGATTTAGGGTTTAGGTTTAGGGTTTAGGGTTTAGGGTCTAGGGTTTGGGTTTGTGGATCCCCTTTCTATGGGGGCCACTAAGGCTCCTAGGAAGTTGCTTGTGCAACGACGTGTTGGGTGATAAGGCGACTCTTGTATTTGCGTAAGCCTTTTCAGAAAGCCCACATGGTGAGGATGATTCCTCGAACAACACAGCTGAGGATCAGGCAAGCGTTCAGGAAAAGTATCCCTAAACTCTAAACCCTTAACCCTACCTGAATATCCCCCAACTACATGGGCCATTGATCAGAGACTAGGAAGCCAAGCCCGCAAGTAAAACCTCCCTTGGGGCCCCTCAAGTCTGTAATTGAACGCCTACTTTTGTCTACTTAGACTTCTAGGGAGGCAACAAGACCATACCACACTTCAGGCGTAAGTTAGGTCATCCCTCCTTGCAGAAACAGCGCCGCAATGGGAAATACGAGCTATCACGGCATCTTTAATAAGGCCCTTTGGGCACAGTTAATCCACTCCCCCTAATATTACACCCACCCCACCCACCCAATATTGAATACTCCCTATTTTAATATCTCATGATATATTGGGAGTATTGAATATTAAAGGGGGTGTTAATCTTAGGGGGAGAGGCTTACTGTGCGGAGGAAAGACCCAAGGTATACCTGTGTTGAAACTCAGAGAGCGCGCACACGACCTTCTATAAGCAATAAACTCCTCCCCTAGAAATAACACCTGCTGCAAACCCTTGACCCGCAAGCTGAAGTCCAGTTCCGCAGCAAGTTCCGCAAAAGCAAATGCACCCATGTTCTCTCCAAGTACGGGTCTTCTGTTGTGACTGAGAAACGGATAGGTTTATTGAAAAGAGCTCCAGGATTAAAGGATGCTTGGAGGCTCAGGGAACCCTAAACCCTGAACATCAAGCCACACTGCCTAAATTCTCAACCCTGAACCCTAAATCTGAACTTCAATCTACTAAATCCTGAAAGCTAAACGGTAAACCCTAAATCCTAAATCCAAAACCCTAAACCCTGAACCCTAAGCCCTGAACCCTCTACCCTAAACCCTCAACCCTTAACCCTGAACCCTGACCCCTTAAGTTCCTTAAATCCCTGTAGTATTCCCCCAATGTCCATTTCATTTTCCATTTTCTTTTCCATTTGATTCTCCATTATAGGGGGATAATATCCCTAAACCCTAAACCCTAAATCACAAGTGAAGCCTGTGCCAGTCTTCCCGGCTGCACTGGCGGGCGATGCATCTGCGCCTGGGCAGGGACCCTACACGTCCAAAGATCCAAGCCTTGTTGGCTTGGGGTTAAAGGTTTAGGGTTTAGGGCTTAGGGTTAAAGGTTTAGGGTTTAGGGCTTAGGGTTAAAGGTTTAGGGTTTGGGGTTTAGGGTTTGGAGTTTAGGGTCTGGGTTTTGTGGCGTCAGGCTATACAGGATTTTGCCTGGGCTAGAAATGGTGGCTCCAAAACATGATAGATATTTTTGTGCAGCGTGAAGATCGCCAATACCTCCGATGACAAGACTTCGGGTCCATACAGACAGTTGTCTAAAGCAATCTGATTTAATATCACATGAGCCACAATTTAGGGGACTACAAAAGGGGTTCTTAAGGGGGATACTGGGAGTTTAGACTGTAGCGCACATGGTTTCCCTACCATCCCTTCATCTACGCCATACGTTCCCCCAGATTAGTGGATATTTAAGGTTAGCTTAGGCTAAGTAGGGAGGAGCCTAGGGGCTGTGGTACAGGGGGACGGGGGGTAATCAGGGAACCCATGATATCAGAGCTGCAGGAATCTGGCAAAAACTTGGGTGTAAACAACTTTGCAGGACTGAGAACAATTTGGTTAGTGCAAGGGCTCATCTATCAATGGTATACACGCTCTGCGGTGTTGGGTTTTGGATTTTGCGAAATGCTTGTGCTGGGTATGAACTATGACGATCATGTTTCGGATAAGAATGGGTTCCTATTAAGCACGTTGTTTCTTCCTACGTGGGTATGGAGGTGGCGGAGTTTCCCGTGTAATTGCAATCCTCATAAGCACCAGGATATTTCACAAACTGGGAACTATTTAGCTGCGTCCAGGGAATACTAATAACTAAGCTGGTGTCTCTAACTAGAGAATTACACACACACGGGAAATATGTGGACAATACGTCTGACAGACTGAATAGAATGTTCTTTATCGTGGCATCCCTGCTACGTGTCCAGGTGACAATGCCCAGAACATCATAAATTACACCGGAGCTTTTTAGAGAGTAATCCTTCTTCAAAGTCGAAGACCTGCGCAGGCTATTCTGAAGAACCTGCATATGCAAGGGAATGAACAATCTGGAGTTTCCTTGAGCGAGAACACTATTTGCTGACCCTAAACAGTAGTTTCCATTCTTGTTTCCATGAACTCTGCATGGTAGTTTCCCAAAATAAGGGGACCCCAATGTAGACCTCCTAAGACTATAATCCTTATTATGAGGACCCCCCAAAAAAGGTACCCCTAATTTTGGCAAACCTCTATATGAGCCATTGTCTAAACTCCTAGTATCCCCCTTAATAAGCCCTATAGTAGTCCCCTATATAATCCCCTATATAACCCCCCTTTAAGGAGTTTAGACTATAGCTCATATCGCCCTATCTAACAACTGAGATGGCCGGCCGAGGCTCCAACTCAGAAGAATGATGAAACTTGTTTTGGAAGAGAGTGAGAACCGGGATGGATTTAGACTTAGGGTCTCCATAAAGGTTTATAATTCTCATGAGCTAGATAGGATTCTCAAGGCATGAAACTCAGTTTTTCAAGGAAAACACCGGAGAAAAGCACAACAACCACCATGAGAACGAATGGCTCACGCCAAAAGCCATAGCACGCACCAACAGGGTAGCTGAAGTGATGTGGGAGCGGGCGGAGCTATTTTTAATTGGTCTCTAACTTTGGAATTGTGCAGCATGTAGGGTTTGAGGAGCGTTTAGCTAAGATTTCGGGACTTCGCTCGTCTGAGCGCAAGAGCCTGAATTGATACCAGTTTCTGCCCTTCATATTCCTTTTTAGCTGAGTGTTCAGCACCACACAGCGCTTCCAATTTGAAGCTACATTCCTTAACAAAATGATTTCTGGGCTCACTTGGATAACACGGAACTCGGGCAAGGAACGTTCGACTCGTCAGGCTATCTACATTAGGGATAATGGAAAAGAAAATGGAAACTACTATATTGGGGTTATATATTGGGGTCATATGGGGGTTATATAGGGATAATGGAAAATAAAATGGAAACTACTATAGTATATTATATTCTTGATTGATTAGGAGCACGTGAGGCACTGATCCCTCCTCTGCTGCACAACGAAATAAATCCTCTTTGCTCCGCTGTCTCATCTCTTGGATTCAATCCCTAAGGGTCCAAGGACCCAAATAATAGGGTTTTAGGGCCCAAAGACCATTAATATTATTTGATATTATAGTACTTGGGCCCTAAAACCCTATTATTTGGGTCCTTGGACCCTTGGGTTCAATGCATCTTCCGATCTGTGGCGATGATTGCTATCAGCCGTCCTTGTCAGGCGCACCAAGAAAGGCATGCTCCAGAACGGTGGGGTGCCAGGCCCCGTGGCAAGAACTCTTGCTGGTGGCTGCTGCAGGCGGTCCGGGGCGTAAGTGGCGCAGAGAGGTCTGTCGCTGCCAACTACTTTGAGGGTCAGGGGGACTTAGTAAGTAGGTTAGTAACCCCTATAACCCATCTAGTAACCCTAATTATCCCCATTATTAACCCACTTACTAAGTTCCCCTGACCCTCCAAGTAACTCATGGCTGTGGACCCTCAGGGTCTGGAGCTCGGCCGCAAGCTCGACTTTGGCAGCCTTTCCGGGTGTACGGCTTTAGGGTTTGGAGCTTTGGGTTCAGGGTGTCATAGGGCTTCAGGTTTAGAGTTTAGGGTTTAAGGCTTTGGGTCCGTTTAGAGTTTGAGATTAAGGCTCTGGGTAAGTTTAGGGTTTTCGGGCTTTGGGGTTCTTCAAGAACTAGAAAGACCCAAACGATCTTCAGGCGTCTGACTCCATAATAGGACTGCGAGACCCCTGCAGGAAAGCTGTTCCAATATGGCTGCCCACATGGTGGGTATGCCTTCAGCCAATATGCCTGGCTGAGTTGGATGTATAGTCCCCCTAAAGTAGATAGAATATGGCTTTGGGTACATTATAACAAGTTCCCCATATACCCCATATTCTATCTACTTAAGGGGGACTATAAGTGTTGGGGTGGTAGACCCCTAAAAGCGGGGCTGGCCAAATGATGGCCTAAACCCACAACGTCGAAACTTACTTTCTAAATCCTGAGCCCTACACTTCAACCCATACCCTCGTCAAGTCTAGGTAAAGCAGTGGGAAAACGCACCTAACAACCACCCCAACAATAGCCATCATTCTGCATACCTTGTGGGGTCCAGGTAAACGCTCACTAAACCCGAAGCCCTCACCCCTAAACAGCCTCAATTCTACCCTCTTACCCGCATGTTCTCAGCTTTTGACTCGGGGCAGAACCCTTTTCTGCTGGAGTGCCTGCACAGAACACCAGACAAAGGTCTAGAGTTTAGGGTCTAGGGAAGCTTTTTCCCAGGGATGCAAAAAACCTACAGTAGGTTTGATGGACAGACTTGAGGGCCGAAAGTAATTACTACTTGTAGATATGGTTTTCCCTTTTAAGGGAACCCTAATATAGACCAAAAAACTATGATCCCCAATAAATTATAGGCACCCTCAAAAGGGTACCCCTAATTTTGGGAGAGCCCCATATTGGATCCCTAGAGAGTTTACCCTTAAGGCTCAGAATCCCCTAGGATGACCATATACCAGGACCTTCCTTGTATCTTGAGATAGGGGTATATGGTCCCTGATCGTGGGTATTCAGGGCAAAATCGAGGGTAGAAGGAGGTTCTAGGTTAGGTATCTGAACTTACGAAAAGTGAAGGGCGCAGCTACCACAGCAGCGGCTTTCCTATCCAAAAAGTTGTGGTCGGTCAAGCCGGTCGATACCTCGACCCGTGGTCGGTTCACCTTGATTCATCAACAAAATCATGAAAAGTACGCCCAACCGACTCCCACACCCTAAAGCACGAAACCCTGATCGTAAAATCGAGGACCCTGAATTCTGCCTTTGACATCCAAATCTGGTACCTGCATGTCCCGCCCGCAGAGTGAGCCTAAAGCTACAACCCTAAAACCAAATCCTTGACATCCATGCGTATGAGTAAGAAATGGAGGAATGTATGCCTGTAGTGGCCCCTATGTAAACCCTATGACAGAATCGTTTCCAATTTCCTTTCTAGTCTCTTATTCCCCACTCATCACCCTGAAACCTAAATTGTGGCTTCCATTCTCTTTTGCGTTTGCCTGAACCCTAAACCCTAATATCAACACTTTGAGCCTGTACCCGAAAATTCCAAGAAGCGCCAGTTTCCAGTTCATTCTCTATGTCTTTTCCCATTTGATTCTCCACCATTCCCCATAATTCCCTATAGTTCCTTTATAAGCAACCACTTTAAAGCGACCATAGCCCTAAACCCTGAATTCTCAACCCGAAACCCCACGATGTGAGCTATAGTCTAAACTCCTAGTATCCCCCTTAATAGCCCGTATAATGCTCCCCTATATAATCCCCTATATAAAACCCTAAGGGTCCAAGTACCTAATAATCATATACTTACCCAAACCCTGTACTATAATTATTATTACCCAAAACCCAAGTACCCAATAATTGGGTACTTGGACCCTCTGGGAAACCTTTTCAGGAGTTTAGACTAAAGCTCATGTGCCTTTCGGAGGTGTTTGGGTACGGGTCGAGCTCGAGGTCGTCCCGCCACCTCCGCCTGCAAAAAGGGTGTAGGGTTTAGGGTTTAGGGTTTGGGGTGTAGGATTTAGGGTTTAGGGTTTAGGGTTTAGGGTGTAGGATTTAGGGTTTAGGGCTTAGGGTTTTAAGGTTTAGGGATTAGGGTTATGTAATGTTCATAGGGAGATATGGGGGGTTTCCCAGAACTTTCTTGGGGTTTCTGATAGTAAAGGACTGCAATGTAATTACGGTTCATGTTGGGGTCCCGCTGTTTAAGGAAACTATCATGGGCTTAGGGCTTAGGTTCCTTGAAGGGGTGACAAGGGCATATAGGGTTTGGGGGGGTCAGGGCCTTTTTGGAGGTTCATGGTACTTACAGCCCCTAAACCCAGGTGAAAGCTGCATCAGCGGACCTAGCGGGCTTATAATTGGGTCATAAGTACAAGTATCATTGGTTTGTGTAACCCTTAACTCAAGACGCTAAACCCCCGAACCTGAACCCTAAATCTATATAACCTAAACACTAAACCCTGTATAGATGTTGGGCTTCTGGGCTGGGACTGCAAGACTTCGCGCGGAGCGGGGGGCTTTTGGCTGCAGCATTTAGAGCTTCAGGTGTGACTCGGTCTAGAGTTTAGGGTTTAGAGATTGCCCAAAGGCTCTTGGACCCTCATAATGGGATCCTAAACCCTAGCTGCCGAAGCTCAACCATTACCACAGAAAGCCCCAAATAGTCCTAGGAGTCTTAGGGTACGGTTGAGAGTTGGTTCGGGGGTTTAGGGGGTTTAGCAGAAGTGTAGGACCTGGGATTGAGGCCTTTCGACTGTGACTGAGGTGATTTGAAGCAGTCGACAGGTTTCGGGTTTAGGGTTTACAAGAAACATACCTGAACCTACCCTACAAATCCTTCTCTTGACCGTGCGTTGCTTATTCTGGGTACCTCTAGGTTTGTTTTGCACTTTGCCAAACTTGGGGAACCGTACAGGTACATCTTTGTCTAGAAACAACCCATGTGTCTTATATCTTTTTGAGAGCGGGGGAACCCTGCCGATAACTCTCTCTCTCTCTCTCTCTCTCTATGGATACGTGTACATATGCATGAAATATACGTATTTACTACTTTGTACACAAATAAGTATATAAGCCCTAAACCCTAAACCCTACTTAAACCTAGTTTTGTTACCCTGAGGGTCCAAGCACCCAATAATCATATACTTAACCCAAAACCTGTACTATATTTTCTAGTACCCAAAACCCAAGCACCTAATTATTGGGTACTCGGAGCCTCTGGGTTACATACCAGTCTACCAGACTCCGGTCGGGAAAGCCGTAGCTTCATTTTCTATGTTCTTCTCCATCTGACTCTCCAAAACCCCACGAACCTACACCGCCTCTGTAACCCTAAACCTTAAACCCCTAAACCCTTAACCCCTAAACCCCTAACCCCTTAATGCCTAAGCCCTGACCTCCCGCCCAAAGATACCACATGGGAGGGTCTAGATATTATCAGGATGTACCACACTAGAAACAGCTGCGGATATAGGAGCTGAGAAGAAAGACTGGTTGGGGCCTGACAGTGGGTATATAGATTTCTGCCTTGTCTGATTTAAAGGCATGGTTGTTCTGGGGTTGGGGATTTCAGGTTTCGGGCTAACAGATCATAACCCATTTTGGGCTAATGGCTTGGCAGGATCCGAGATTGGGGCTGGGAGTCGTCAAGCCTCAGGGCCTGGACTCTAGTCCGAGAATTAGGGGCACGTAATTTCAAGTTTCCACAGAATAAGGATATAGTATTTGGAGAAAAAGTCACTTTGTAGCAGACCGTAGCTTTTAAGAATCCAGTTTAGGATGCCTTTCAAATCTCAACCAAGCAGCCCACCACAAACATTGCTAACGATCCAAGATGCTACAGCCCATCTTGACCCAGTGTGACTTTCCATTGTTCGCAAGAAGTTTCACCCAGAAACCCTAAACTCTTCAACCCTACACCTATCCTGTATACCCTCTAGAAGCCCTGTAAGCAGACCACAACTACCATGAACTCTCAATTCGGAACCTCAAGCCCTAAGCCCTCAACTCCTAAATCCCCAACACACCAAACCCCTAGATCCCCTAAACGCTAGACTCCCTCAGCCCTAAACCCCCTAGACCATGACACTATAAACCCTAAACACCCAAACACTGAAACTGATAACCCTAAAGCCTCAATCCCAAGACCACGAAACACAAAACCCTAAGGCCTAAACCCTAAACTATGAACCTATAGCCCAGAACCCAATAATACGGTTTAGGGTTTAGGGTAATTAGGGTTTATTAAGTACTTGGACCCTTAGGGTAGTCCTCCTTAAGTAGATAGAATATGGAATTGCCAATATCATAAGATGATCTACCTGCACCACGTATTCTATCTACTTAGTCAACACGGACCATAAATGCCTGAAACCCTGAAACCACCATCTCCTATAGACCCTGAACCCCATAAACCTATAAACCCTAAACTAAACACCCTGTAGACCCTAAACCCTATACACCCCTAACCCTAAACCCCACACCCTTAACGGGGACTATACGCAAAATCTAAATAATACCTGCATGGAGCCCTAGGGCAAACCTAACACCCTAACCTATAATAAAACTGTCGGTAATGGGGTTTATAAAGAAAACCCTAAACTTTGAACCCTAAACCCTAAACCTAAATACCTGCCTGGCGCAGCGTCCCGACTTAGGGCAGCCGAACCCTTCTCTGCTGGAGCACCTTTCGAGGGGTTCTGAAGGGTTTAGGGTTTAGGGGGCTTAGGGTTTAGGATGTTTAGGGCGTGCTGGGTTTCGGGTTTAGGGTTTGGGCATGAAGGGTTTAGGGCTTAGGGCGTTTAGGGTTTAGGGGAGATTAAGATTCTTCTTAATGGCCATTAATGGCCATTTAGGAGGCTGATAGGAATATGTTCGTATGCGTTGGACCAGGATTTAGGACTTGGGCTTGGAACAGCTTACTCTGCCCTAAGACCCCTAGGACAATGTGGAGCTTTCTGTGGTAAGGTTTGGGCTTTTTCGGCTAGAGTTTAGGATCCCATCTCTCTCCCCCAATAACCAGGGCTAAAAAAAATTAAACTGTATTATTGAGACCCAAAAAAGGAAGCCCAAAAAGTTAAAAGTTCTTCTATTGGCTAAGTAAGCCAGTATGAGGGTCCAAGAGCCCTCGGGTGAGGACGGCGTCCCGCCAGAGGCCCTAAAAAGACTACTGACTATCGGTATAGGGTTTAGGGGGTTATCTTGTGAGAAGGGGGCTCATGGTGTTCCGTGGTAGTTTAGGGGATGGTAAGATTCAGAATTTAGGTTTCGGACTTTTGGCTACCCTAATTCTCTGAAGCGGTTTTCGGGTGCATAGAGACTAGTAATCAAACGAAAATGTTTTCAGAAGGCGCTTTCGACTTTATGTTTTATGGCTTGCGCAGCAACCATAGCAATAATACTGCTTCTCAAACGATGCCCTATGCAACCCTGAAACGCAGCCCTGAATAATTCATGTCTCTTCCTAGGGTCCCTAGCGTACCTGTATACTGAGAGAACCCACCCCTGTATTCCCATTTCAGGTCTATCCATAGGCTTCAATTCAAGGTCTTGCGTTTCAGGACTTGTGAACTTAGCTGCAAAAGCTGGACCTTCTTCTTCGGGTACCCTGTAGGTGGATAAACTTTTTCATTCTCAAGCTGCTCCGGGAGTAGCCCTATCAAAGCCCCTCTGCTGGAGGCCCGCTAACCCTGCAGCAACCTTTGAGTCTCATCATTGCAGACTTGCAATTCTCAGATGCACACCATCACAAAATCTTGCCATTTTAGACCAAAGGACATTCACTTGAAGCACGCTGTGAGTTCAATGCGGGTATGCAAACCCCAGAAGCTGAAGATTTTCAGGCCTGAGGTCCTTCCTTACCCTAAGGGTCCAAGGACCCAAATAGTAAGGTTTCAGGGCCCAAACACTATAGTATTAATGATATTTGGGCCCTAAAACCTTACTATTTGGGTCCCTTGGACCCTTTAGGGTTAACAACAGCTCTCTAGGCCAATGCCGCATCAAGGCGTTTCAAGATCCTCCTTACCCTCCCGCTAGTGCATTATCCGCTAATGATCTTGCCAGGACACCTCTACAAATACCAGGAGGTTCGGGCGGGATGCAGATTATAGGGATGATCAAAGCACTTCGGGTACGCCGAGACCTGCACTACCCCATTGCAATGTAACTTGCGCGCTGCAGCCCTCGCACAGGGCAGAGACTGCAGTGCAGTCCAGCGTGTGCTTCCTTCATGTGCAGGAGTGCTGGTCAAATCTACATAGTATGACCCTAAAGCTTGAACCCTATATGCTGGAGAGGAGATTTTCTTTCTGTGATCTTTTAGCGCCTCTACAGTCATTCCATGTTCATGTCTCAGGAACCTCAAACACTCATCCCTCAACATCCCCATGCTCTGCCCTCATGGCGAAGTTGGATGCCTATGTCAAGCCTATATAGCCCCGCATAACCTGACAGTCTCCATTTTCTTGTTCATTCCCTACGGCCTAAACCCTAAACCTAAAACACTCTAAACCTAAACCCTGCATCCTAAGCCCAAAACCCTCACCTCCCCCCCCAATTCGCCTTTAGGAGGCGTCTGGGTGCGCGTGAGGCTGGAGGTTGTCCCGGCACCTCCGCCTATTGGTTTAAGCGTTTTTTTTGTTGGAGGGGGGGTGGTGGCTTTGGAGGTTTTAGATTGTTGTCTTAAGGTTCCAGGGTTTTCAGGGTTTCAGCGGCGTTTAGGATGGTTTTGGCATTTTTGGGTTTTAGGGCTTAGGGTCATGGTGTGGGATTTGAAGTTTTAGGTTAGGGTCTTAGGGGTTAGGATGTAGAGGGGGTCGGAACTGGGGTGTATTGTCCCTTGTATACTAAGATAGCGCAAAAAAACTGTGCAGGAACCGCTTGAGGCCCTAGAGCTATATCCCATAAGCCTTGGGCTTCCAGTGTGGGGCCTGAGGGTGTGGGGTTTAAGGTTTAGAGTTTGGGCTTTTCATGAATGCAAGAGTGGTGCATCTACTGCTGATGTAGGAAATCTTGCTCCACCCCGTCTTCCGCATCCTCTAGGTGTAGCACCGGGACCCTACCTAGACCTCTATAGTTTAGGGTTTAGGGTTATAGGGTTATGGGGTTTAGGGTTATAGGGTTATAGGGTTTAGGGTTATAGGGTTAAGGTTTTAGGGTTATAGGGTTTAGGGTCTTTGTTTATAGAAGACATACAATTTGGTATCCAACAACTTGCTGCATGAGTACCACCGCCGGGTTTGCTGGACAAGCCTCTTGTTTTAGGATTTAGGGGGGTTGAATGGGGTCATATAGGGGGCTTATATAGGGGAATATGAGGGGAATACAGGGATATATAGGGGTTATATAGGACTTGGGCTCCTGGCTTTGTTGGTGCAACTGTCTATGGTTTCAGGAGTTCGGCTGTGAACTTGAACCCCAAGCCCTGCAAGACATGAAAGAACTTGGGCTGAAGGATTGTACTCTTGCGCCGAGCGCTAACTGGGCGGATAATCTACAGTCCCAGAGCTATTGATGCATGTGTTCACTTCTTATTAGGCGAGAATTTGTACTATCCCAAAATGCTTGAAGCTCCTACGCACTTGGTTGAAAGTTGAACTTAGAGATACTAACCCAAGCCGCAATGCTAAGTCGCATAAGATGGATACTCAGGTGGTTCCTCAGAAAACGCTACCTAGCTTAGGCTGTGGCGTCTTCACGTCGACATCGTTTGGTGCTTCCCTTGGGGTTCGGGGTTTGGGCTGGGTTCCAAATACCCTAGCCTTAAGGGTCCAAGGACCCTTAGGGTAGATCCTGAAAATGAAGCCTTACTCCTTGAACTGTTGTTGGGGACCATAATGGATCCGAGATGAAAATGTTTGCACAACAGATCTTACATATACATCCTATCATACTAATAAGAAACACCCCCGCCGGCCGTAGCATTAGATGTGTGTTGCAATACATAAGGTCTCTATAGATCTTATGGGGAATATCTAGTGTGAAATAATTTGAGCTATGGGCTAAAATCCTAGTATCCCCCTTGACAACCCCGAGTCCACTTACCTGCATAACCTTCGCACTATTGCTCATTTGATGGTTGGGGAACGGCTTCAAAGATCCTAAACCCTAAACCCAACCCTTTAAGCTTCGGGATAAACTTTCCGGAACAAAACGCATGCTGCCCTCCTGGCAGCCCTGGCCATTCGAAAAGATAAGTTAAGGTTTAGGGTTTTAGGTTTAGGGCTTATAGGGCTTAGGGTTATAGGGTTTAGGGTTATAAGGTTTGGGGCTTAGGGTTTAGGGTTTCGGGCTTAGGGTTTAGGGTTTAAAGCCACTGTTGCCTACATCACCCAGCAGCGCGCTTGAAACCAAAGACCTTTTTGAACTGACAAGCCCGAAACCACCAAAGTGGTAGTTCCTAAATCCCGAATTCCCAGCCTTAATGCTGATTCCTTACCCTGGGTCCAAGTACCCAATAATTTAGGTACTAGGGAATTAGGGAATAACAATTCTAGTACGGCTTTTGTATAAGTATATTAATGAATATTGGGTACTCGGATCCTTAGGGTTACCCAAAGGCTCAAATTCCCTGAAGACCTCAAATTGCGTGGAGTTGGGGGCTCCGATTCCTTCACATATGAAGCCTTAAAGCCCCTGAAACATAAATCCTAAACCCTGAGCCCTATCTGAACCCCAAAGATATGTTTAAAAATAGTCCTAAACACATACTAACAGCCATCAAGGTCTTTATTTTACATATTTCTGGGCTCCAGGTAAACCCTAAACCGGATAAGCCGCATGCCCCAACCCTCGAGTCCGCCTTTTTGTGGGGTTTGTGTGCGCGCAGCAGGGCCGGAAGCCGGCAAACTGCTACCTGCACCCGTTCGACACAGGGAACATATGATCCATAGTCTAAACTCCTTAACGGGGGGTCATATTAGGACTACTATGGGGGATACTAGGAGTTTAGTCTATAGCACACATATCATGTAGCATTTAGCGTTCTGGGGTTATCTATGGTTGAGGCTTTTGGGTTTTGGCCTCAAGGTTCAGGATTCGCAGAATGGAGAATCAAACAACAAGCAAATGGAAAAAAAGCTCCAAACCGACCCGGGGGCGGTGTTTATAGGGGTATATGAGCTATAGTCTACATTCCTAGTATCCCCCTTAATAACCCCTATAGTAGTCCCTTACATAACCCCCTTATATAATTCCCTATATAACCCCCTGTAAGGAGTTTAGACTACAGCTCATATGGGCTTTAGGGTCAACGTGCTGGTTGGTAGGGGATGGAGGGACGGACAGGAAAATGGGAGCCACTGTGTACAGTACTTATGATTCAGGGTTCGGGTGGTCTGTCGGGAACAGAGCAATGGAAACAACATGGAACTAGAGGGGTCCATTCCTTTATTCCCTCCTAAAAACCAGTCGGCAAGGCAACCTGAAAAAAGGACCGGCTCAACCATTGAAGCAGGGTTTAGGGTCGAACCGCTCACAACTACTGGAATACAGTTGTGGGGTACATGAATCATTTCAAGTTATAGACGGAACATACTGATGGCTGAGACTTCGGCATTATTCCTTGAGGAGGCATGTAGGCAGATTCGGAAATATCAGGGGGTACACACCCTAAGGGTCCAAGGACCCAAATAAAAGGGTTTTAGGGCCCAAATACTATATTGTTCATGGTATATGGGCCCTAAAGCCCTATTATTTGGGTCCTTTGGACCCTTAGGGACATGCATAGGTAGGAATCTGAGCTTTGTCATCAAGCTGCATACAGACACACTAGCCTAAGAAACCATGCATGCAATCAATAGTTGGGCACTGGGGTTGTGGTACTAGTAGTTGTTGTACAGGGTTCGGGGAGGTAAGATTGTTGGGTCCTGGGCCCTTGGCCTATGTCAGATCATAGGTTTCAGTGCTTCATAGGGTGTAGTTGGGTATGGGAGGGTCTAATACACTCGGTTACAGGCTTGATACTCCAGTGTTTGGTGCCCCAACCACTACCCTAAACCCTAAACCTCACTTGTCCTGCACCCTAAACCTCACTTGTCCTAAACCCTAAACCTCACTTGTCCTAAAACCCTAAACCTCACTTGTCCTAACCCTAAACCTCACTTACCCTAAACCCTGAACCTCACTTCGCCATAACCCTAAACAAGGGGCCAACCTTCGGAGGGTAGAAGGGGAAGCCATGATCTACAGTGGAAGGCTTGACCTTGCACCACTTTGGGGTTATATTGGGGTTGTATTGCATTATATAGGGATAATGAAAATCAAAATGGAAGCTACTATTTAAGATTTAGGGTTCAGGGTTCAGCGTTTAGGTTGTGAGGTTTAGGGTTAAGGGTTGAGGTTTAAGTCTTAGGGCCTAAGGTTTAAGGTTGAGGGTTGAGGGTTAAGGGTTTGGGGTGTAGAGTTTAAGGCTTAGGGCGTAGCGTTGAGGGTTAAGGGGCTCTTTAAGCCCCAAGCCCTGACCATCAAAGCACCTGAACCCACTAAACCCTACACCACTTCAAGAATCTGTACAAACCCTGAACCCGTAAACTCATCAAAGCCTCAACCCTAAACCCCTAAACCCCAAACCCTCAACTTCTGGACCTACGCCCGCTAAATCCTCATCCCCTACCGCTATAAAGCCCAGATGAGCTTAGGATTATATGGGGCTTAAGCTTTAGGATCTAGAATTAGGGTCTCAACTCGTCTCAACTCACCAAGAGGGTTACGCAGGGGATTATGCAGGGGAGTACTATAGGAGTTGTTGAGGGGGATACTAGGAATTTAGACTCTAGCTCATATCATGGTAGATTTGAGTCTATGCTCCCACAAATTCGACATCAAAAACAATATATATAGGAGTTGTTGAGGGGGATACTAGGAATTTAGACTCTAGCTCATATCATGGTAGATTTGAGTCTATGCTCCCACAAATTCGACATCAAAAACAATATATATATATATACATATACATTCCCCAATACTCCTAGCGAACCCTACATACGGAACTAGAAAAACAATCACAATCCTACTTTACATGATCCACCTAAAGTTTGACAGCCCTCATCTCCAAACCCTAAAGCCTAAAACCCTGAAACGCGAAACCCTAAAACCCTAACCTTAAGGCTCAACATAGCCCAAAAGCCGTTCCTAGTATGGTCTTTGGACCCAGAAGCCTCAAAATACAAGCCCTTACGGCCTTAACCCTAAACCCTAAACCCTACACCCTGAACCCTACACCCTAAACCCTAAACCCTAAACCCCTAAACCCTAAATCCCTAAACCCTAAACCCGTTTAACCCTAAACCCTGGTGGCATCCCCTGCTGTGCTGTGGCCTATCTCTGTGCTCCCCGTGGCAGCTTCAGCCTCAAAGACTGGGCTTGAGGGCTTGTGGGTTTAAGGTTTAGGGTCTAGGTTTACGGGGTTTATAGGGTTTAGGATTACGTGATTTAGGGCCTCCGGATTTGAATTTAGGGTTTGGGATGTGGGAATTGAAGGTAGGGTTTGGGAGTTGTTGCTTTAGGGGTTTGGGCATTATTTAGGTCTGGGGTGTAGGAGAATAACACGCGCAAGAACATGTTGCATAAAATGGAAACTGGGTCTTCAGAGTGGCTGAAGGGTCCCTGAATTAGGATACGGTTTTCGGGTAGGCTAAGCCAGAAACCTAAGAAGGGATAACATTGGTAGCTGAAATAATCAACAGGTTTCAGTGCTTGTGGTTTAGCGCGGGGCCCTCCACCCTTACACCCGTAAACCCTAAGCCCTCAGCCCTAAACCCTTTTAGGGTTTGGGGTCGCTAAGGATCTCTGCCTGCTTGAGCTCTACGATAGGATGCCCTGCTTCGCCAGGAGTTGGTTGAACTTCGGCATGCGCTTTTTGAGCACGGCCGGTTTAGGGTTTAGGGTTCCGGGTTTAGGGTTTAGGGCATGCTCTAGCACGCAGTACAGCAGCTGCGCTTCGATGATGGCCTTCAACATTGCTGGCACTGGCTTTGGATCTGGAAAGCCAAGGAGAAGCGAGTTCCCGTCATTCTTTCCTAAGCACTTCGATAATTATGAGGCCTGCATAAGCCTCCTGACCCCTGGAACCCTCTACAAGCATCATAGAAGCCTTGGATGGGGTGCCACCTGGTACCTACCCTAAATCATAAATCCCTGAGCCCTGCTTCCATCCCACAAACTTTCTTCAGCAAAGGGTGTAATTAGGATTTGGAGTTGGAGACATGCTAGTCTGAGGCTTCAGCGGCATAATCTTCTCATGATCACAGGACTTCAGGTTTAGGGGTCAGTTCATATACGAAGTTTGAAATCTAAATATGGATTTAGAGATTAGAGGCTTAGGGTAGCGACCTAGGGATTGGTTCGTTATTCTGGATCTAATGAGTTTTGGTGTGAAGATTGGGGATTTGGGGCTTGCTAAACTTAAGCCCTAATCCCTACCTGTAAATGCAACTACCTACAGCTTGCCAGGTATTACCCCTGATCATGAACGTGGGGAACCCTAAACCTACTGTACACGGACCCTGAAGCCCAATACCTAAGCACTACACCCTAACTCCAAGACTATAATCCCCAACGCCCTAATCCCCAAACCTTGAAGTCCTAATCCCTGAGCCCACCTAAAGTCTAAACCCTGGGCGCTTACAAACCCTAGATCCTAAGCCCTCAACCCCAGACCCTCAACCCTCAAACCCTTAAAGCCTTGAACCCTTAAACCCTTGAACCCTTAAGCCCAAAAACACTTAACCCTGTGGCCTCCGTTTTGGTCTCGGTCTTGGTCGAGGCCTGGCCGGCAGCCTTAGCCGCAGGAGCGGCTGCCTGCCATGCTACTGTTGATGGATGAAATCTTGCACCACCTAGGGTTCCTAGACTACTGTAATTCCTGGGACTTTGAGGACTTAAGGTGGTGCAAGGTTACCTCCATCAAAAGTATCTGCAAACCCTAGGGATCCAAATTGTGCAGGGTTTAGGGTTAGGGATTTAGGGCTTAGGGATTTAGGGTTTAGGGTTGAGGGCGGGGGGATTTAGGGTTTAGGGTGTAGGGATTTAGAGTTGAGGGTATAGGGAGTTAGGGTTTAGGGTGCAGGCTTTAGGGTTGAAGTGTAGAGAGTTTCGGGTGTAGGGCTTAGGATTTAGTGATTTCGGGTCTAGGGTTTCAGGGATTCGGATTTTGGGATTTTGGGTAGGGATTTAGGGCGGTTGAGGGTGTAGGGATTTCGGGTTTAGGGTTTCAGGGATTTAGGACTTAGGGATTTAAGGTTTAGGGTTTAGGATGTAGGCTTTAGGGTTGAGGTGTAGGAATTTTAGGGTTTAGGGTTTAGGGATTTCGGGTTTAGGGTGTAGGGATTGAGGGTGTAGGGCGTAGGCGTTAGGGTTGAGGTGTAGGGATTTTAGGGTTAAGGGCTTAGGGTTGAGGGTGTAGGGATTTTAGGGTTTAGGGTTTAGGGTTGAAGGTGGAGGGTATCAGGGTTGAGGGAGGGATTTAGGGACTTAGGGTTAAGGGATTTCTCACAAGCCTTGAGGATCCAACTTGCCCCTTCGAGGGGCTTTAGGGGATGTACGGGGTTACATAGGCGAGGTGCAGGTTTTGTAGGGGTTCCGTAGGGGATATAGGGCTATATAGGGTTGCAGGATTTTGCTCAATGCTGGAGAATAGAATGAAACATTAAAATGAACAGGGCATGAAAATTGTGACTATACAGTGATTGATATCCATCCCTAAATCCTAAAACCCAATTAAACCCTGAACCCTAAACCCCTAAGTCCTAAACCCTGAACCCTAAACCTTCAACCCTAAACCCTGAACCTTAAACCCTAAACCCTAAACCCTACTGATAAATTCTTACCCAAGGGATCCCTGTAGTCCCACGTAAGTATCATAAACCCCATATAACCCCAGTATAGTAGTTTCCATTTTCTTTTCCATTATCCCAATATAACCACTATACAACCCCTATATAATCCCTATAATTCCTGTAGTTTCCATTTTCTTTTCCATTATCCCAATATAACCACTATATAACCCCTTCTATACCCTATATTCATCAAACTTCCGGGCCCAAAGTAGGTTTCAGTTCCAGGCTTGGATCCCTAATAAGCTTCACATTGAGGTGCCAGGGATTGGGTTCAGGGATTAGGGCCAGGGTTTAGGGGGTCCAGAACTAGGGGTTGGGCTTTGGGGAGGGAGGGGGTTCTAGGCTTTTGGTGCTTAGTGGTCGGTTGATGGCACTAGTGCCTGTTTTGGAGCGCTTCAGACCCTGAAGCATCTGGAATACGCACGCGCATGGCCCTTGGAGGGATAATTTCAAGTGCTGGCTGGCTTAACCATACCATGCTTGACCCTAAGTGTCTACTGTAAGCCCAACATGAGAAGTGCCAGTACACAGGCCTGCAAAAATGTAGACGATAGCCTGGCTTTATGGCATGTGGGCCATTGTTTTGCCTACTCTTTGGGGTTCAGGAAACCCAGCTGCTGCATTTTTGGCCCTTAAACTTATAATGATAATAGCAATGGAGCTCATGAATCCTCACGGGGTGTACACATAAGGGCGACCCATAGCTAAGGATCCCTGAGGCCTCCCTAAGACACCCCACAGGTTTAGGGTTTAGGGTTTAGGGTTTAGGTCCCCTAGAGTCACCTGGTATGGCGCCCCCTTGTATGGAGTCTCCATAAAGGCTTCCCCTCAAACCTACACCCTAATTGCTAAACCACCCCTAGATTGTCCTAAAGGCACAAAGGTAGACCCCTAAAACCAAAACACTCCCTAAACCCTTAACTCCCAACCCCCTAAACGCCTAAACCCTAAACCCCTGCACCCTGAACCCTAAACACTGAACCATGAATCCCAAACCCTATAATGTAGACCCGTGATTGATAAAACCCCCTCCGTTCGAGGGCCTTAATATTAGGATCCCGATGAAAGTCCGTATTAAGGGGAGGGGATTTATCAACTAGGGGCCTAAACCCTAAGCCCTAAATCCTAAATAGTAGTTTCCATTTTATTTTCTATTATCCCAATATAACCCCTGTATAACCCCAATATGCTATAGGGGTTTGTATTAACCCTGAACCCATGGCCTTGCCTTGGCTTCCAAGCTCGGAACTCGGACGAGCGGCGGCGGAGGCCGCCCCGAGCCTTGGGCATGGGGTTGAGGTTTCAGGGTTTAGGGTTTATAGGGTTCACGCGGTTTGGGGTCTAGGGTTTGGGGTTTAGGGTTTAGGGTTTATAGTTTATAGTAGTAGGGAATGGGGGAATATGTTATAGGGTTTGGGGCTTAGGGTTCAGGAGTTGGGGTCTAGGGTTTGGGGTTTATGGTTCAGGAACTGGGGTCTAGGGTTTGGGGTTTAGGGTTCAGGAAGTGGGGTCTAGGGTTTGCGGTTTAGGGTTCAGGGTTTGGGGTCTAGGGTTAGTGGGGAATAAGGGGGATTATGTACCCTCATTTCCTACTTATCGCCAGTAAGCCTAGGGCTTGGAGTTTAGTAATTTAGGGCTTGCGCTCAGGTACGATTAAAGAGGTTTGTAGGATGCATGATGTAGAGTATATTGGTCTCAGTGTTTGAAACAGGGTGTCTGTGGATTATGCAAGGCATTTAGTTTAAATAATGTAGAGTCCCTAAAGCTTCCCAAAAGCAATTGACTTTGCGAATGTAAATTTGCTGTGGCGCAGTCTCTAGAAGGACTGACACATATTAGGGTCTATATTGGGCCATCCATTCATGGAAACTCCCGCATGAGGCTTCATGGCTCAATTTAGGAGCCTCAAGAATTCCCAAGAAATGGAAAATCCAATGGAAAAAGGACATGGAATGGAAGAAGGGTTGACAATGTAGAAAAATAAACTATTACCAAGAGCGTGACCTTGTGAGCCTTGTATAACTGTACTTTGTGCCCCAAATCCGCTATTCTCATTGAATAGGCCCCTCTACTGTTCCTATAAGAGAGCTTTGGTTTAGGGCGTAGGTCGCAGGGAACTATGGGTTAAGGCTTTTCTTTTAACCATTGGGTTTGGAGATAACCGGTTAGGGTCTACAGGGGTTACGGTCCGAAGAACAAGAAGAAATTCCCCAGGGCCCTGTTGCTTGTCGTTACGGGAATTACAACCGCGACCTGATAGCAACTATGTCAGAAACAAGCAGGATAAGTTGAGTGTACTTACAAGTCATCCTAAATATCCCCCTTTTATGCGCCATGCATACACCTAACTTAGCTTGGAATCCTAGGCCTGTTGAAGGGTAATTGCGGTTTCTCCTTGCTTGGCCCCAAGTCCAGTAAGCCCTCTCTCCGTGTCAGCCAGAGTCAACCATAAACCCCCCGAGCCCTAATCCATAAAAATTAAGCCCACGTCCCTAAAACCGCATCTCTAAACCCTAATCATCACTAAGCCCATGGACTCTGAATCTTGAGTCCTAAGTTAAGGCTTACATCCCAAGCCCCTAGATTCATAGGTTTCCCTAGTGTTAGTTAGGCTTACTTATCCTTAAAGAACCTTAATCACGGGGCAACTAAGGAGGGTAGTATAGAGAGGGTAGTACAGGACCTGAAACCCATGATAAACAGAGACCCTAAACCCTAAACCAGAAAACCCGCAACCCTAAAACCCTCAACCATACACCAGAAAACCCTAAACCCTCAACCCTTAAACCCTAAACCCTCAACCCCTAAACCCTCAACCCCTAAATCCTCAATCCCTAAACCCTCAACCCTACACCCTAAACCCTACAACCTAAACCCTCAACCCCTACACCCAGAACCGCTAAAAACCACGAAGGTCGTTGGGTTTCAGACTTTGGCCTGGCCCAACAGGCCGGGGACCAGGGTTGGTCCTGCAGGCTTAGGATTTAGGATTTAGGG
>CAJNIZ010025136.1:6882-45081 GCA_905231905.1 Symbiodinium pilosum
TTTTGGGAAACTACCAAATATCTTGAGGCAAAGGCCCGCTTTGTCCTTCAACCCATAAATCTTATGGATCCACCACGATGGCTAACAGTTGCCAATGGTCATTTGTAATTAAGCAGACCCTGTACTACGCTCCACCAAAAACCCTATGCATCTAAACCTTAAATCCCAAACCCTTAACAATAATTTTCATGTGTTTTCCATTGTTCCTATAAAATCCCAACATAACCCTACATATCCCTCTAGTTGAGGCCGCCCCGCGGAGTTTCGCAGGACAAATGCTGGGCCAAGCGTCCTTCCACCCCTTGGACCTTCCCAGAACCGGCCAGCACGTAAAACGCCTGCAGCTGGTGGAGGCAGAAAAGCTGCACTGTTTAGCCATGCTACTATTTCAATTCCCAAGGCTAGCTGTGGTACTATTCTGCAGGGGTACTCGACATTCTGCTTGGCTTGCTGCTTTACCAGCTTCCGATTGTGTAGAGTGCTTCTTACATCCTTCTGCTATCTGTCATTACAACAGCCTTGACGTGGGTGGCACTGACTACGTTCTTTTTTCGGCATCCTTTTGGAAAGCATCCCGTCATTTTGGAGTGCATCAAAATTTCGGGTGCGTGCACTAACTTGCAGTGGGCTGATGTGGGAGCTTCTCAACAGTGTTGTGGCAGACCTCCATGCTCGCTTCGTAACCTCAAAAAATGCAAAGTGTACCCGATTCTGAGAACTCTGAATTGGTCCTGCGCAATCCCAATGTACCACCTCCGGGCAAAACGTCAGACTCAAAAGCCTCACAAGGATAGGAACCAACCTCTGCAACATTTTCATACGTAGAGGACAGGCACCGGTCATTACATTTGTAGAGATATGAGGAAGAGCACCTACGGGGCATTGTTTTGTAAGAATCTGGTTTGGTGAAACACCCTGAACTCTCCACAGCCCATCCCAGCCGCCTCAACATGCGGCACACTGACTAGTTGTTTGATTCATGGTCTACATGTGCCGCCGGTGCAACAAACGCACCCGTGATGTGACTTATACTCAGGGCACACGAAAAAGACCATGGTTTTGAAAGCTCCCCCATTTCGGCACATACCCAACTTGTGGGCACGGCATTAGCCTGATCCGTGCCTGCGTCACCTGGTCATACTCTTCGAACCCAGCAGCGGGAAGAAGTTGCTGGGAGCCAACCCAAAGCACAGACACGTCCAGGAGGTTGGGCAGCTCACCTCATGATTTGATTTGGGGTGGAGGGCGTTGGGGCTTAGGAGTTAGGCTTTAGGGGTTAGGGGGTTGACTTTTTAGGGGATGTCAAGGGTTTGGTGAAGTGCGTGAGGAAGGAGTGACTTCAAGAATAAGCCGAAGATTTGGCCCCAGAGTCCGAAATCAGGAGCCCTTCCAAAGGGGGGGGAAAACATCTTCGCTACCTAGATCTTATAAAACGTACACCCTAAATGCTAAACTAACCCCAAACCCCAAATCCCTGTGCTGTCAACTAAGTCAGAAACCCTGAATCCCGAATCCTTGAACCCTACACCCCAAATCCCTGAAACCCCCTAAATCCCCAAACCCCGGCCCTCCTCTGTCCAAAGCCCAAGCCGTAAATCCCGAACCCTAAATCAATCCTCCCTCCACGTCAAAGGGCCGGCACATTGTAGAAGATGCCCTTTTCGTACGGCTTCGTATGTTAAAACTCCATTCCAAGGAATATAGCCTTGCAATTTCAACAGTATGCAGACAAGGAACATTAGAACCCGAAACCAGAATGCCCCGTAATTCTGCAATGGCAATAACCTACGGCTGAAATTTTGTTATTATTGCCCCTGAATTAATAGGCATAGTCCATACAACTGTAGGTAATTCGGGTAGCATGGTAGGTCTTAAGCCCTGAGCCCTATAAATCCCTATATACCCATTTGTCTCCATATGTATCCTGTACATGACCCTCTGGCGAATAGTATGCCAATAAAGGTATAGTTAAATTTCATAGAAATAAATTTCCATTTTGGTTGTTCTTTTAATATTATGTCTAAGCCCTACACCCTAAACCCCATGCCCAGTGTTTACCAGTATCCCAAATCAGGAACTCATCCCCGTACACCCTCAACCCTAAACCAATGCAAAACGGCCTGAGCTGAGCAAAGCCTTGCGCTGGACGCCGGACGATGGGATCGGCGCTTCTGGGGCCTGGATTTGGGGCTTAGGGTTTTAAGGTTTAGGGTTTAGGATTGAGGATTTACAGGTTTTAGGATTTGGGGATGAGTGAATGGAACAGCTGACTGGAAACTAAGGGGCTATAAAGGAAACTTATACGGGTTAGCTAAGGGAATGAAAAAGCAATGGAAACTAAGATTGAAGGTTTTCGGTCTAGGGTTAATTCGGATTTCTTTCCGATGTGCGTGAGGTTTTTTTCTCGATCGATGGGGTCTACGGGCTGGGGCTCAGGCATGTGTAGAGCTCGGGGGTTAGGGCTCGAGGATTCACAGGGGTTGAGGCTTCGGGAATTTATGGGGCTTAGGGACTTATGGGGCTACTGGTCTAGGCGGTGGTATAAAGCCTTGGGATATACAGGTTTTCATGATCTATAGGACTTAGGCTTCAGGGATGCGTCACTGTTTAAAGGCCTTAGGGTCTACAGGGTTCAGGCGCTTCTAATTTGGGGCCGCAAGGATTTACAGGGCTTAGGGATTCACAACGGCTGCAGAAGAGATTTGTAGGGATCTAGAGTTTGGGCCCTATAGGGACTTATCGGGTTCAGGGTTCAGGGCTGTATTGGGGCTTTGGGATTAGAATTCAGGCCTCGGGGATGCAAAGGGTTTAGGAATTCAGGGAGGGGATTTATGGGGCTTCAAAAGTTGTAGGGTTTTGGGAGTCAAGATTCCGGGCTTGGGGCCTGACTGGGTTCAGGGATCCGGGCGAATGATTCCTGACTTCAATCCCTTGCAGTGCTTGGATTTCACCTAAGGGCTTGTTCCCAAAAAGGCCCAACCCTAAACCCTAAACCCCAAACCCTATATAACCCTAGATAGTAGTTTCCATTTTCTTTTCCATTGCCCGTATATAACCACCATATAACCCCAACATGACCCCAATATAACCCCAATAGAAGGATGCCGGAAACATACAGGCCTGAATATTTTTCTGGTCTGTTGGGACCGATTTGTTTTCTTGCCTCTTGCAGCTGATTGGGGTTTGATTGCCTTTGGGGCTGCTTCTGGCATTTTTGGGCCGGTCAGAGTTTTCGGGGGCTGTTTTCTCGTCCTCTTGGGGCTACTATTGGGTCATCTGTGTACATAAGCATTATTATTACAAGTATCTGGTAGAACGCATCACTCATACTCTGTTCAGCGTATGTCATGGGTTTGGCAGCAGGGTAGGGTTCAGCAAAAACCCAAATTAGCTCCAAAAGGCGGAACCCCCCTAAAACCTAAATGGCTCGAAAAGGCCCAAGGTACTGCACGGCTGGGATCGATGGTCGTTTAATACTTTCCCAAAATAAGGGGAACCGAATAAACATGCCGAAATAAAATAATCCTGATTATAGGGACCCCCGAAAACGTACCCCTGATTTTGGGAAACCCCCGTTTATTTTTGTAGTTCAAGATCTTATGCTGGCAGGGTACGGTGTAGGGACCCGCCAAACCCTCAAATTTCCCGTGTCCCAAACCCGAAGCCCCACCCCTGAACCGAAAGAGCGCATACTCCTCTAAGAAAAACTTTGGCAAGACAAAGACCTGAACCCAGCCCCCAACTCACAACACGTCTTGAACCTACAGCCCCAAACCTGCAAACAAACCTAAACCCTAAACCCTAACCCCTAAACCCCAAACCCTAAACCTCAAACCTCGACCGATCCCCCCTTGAGCCTGTATCTGCTTTGACTCCCACGCAGCACCACCTCGTCTGACCCTTTTGGGCGTTTTTTAAGGTTGTACCCTAAGGGATTCTAGGTGTGTAATGGTAGCCTGGTCTTAAGGGGCTGCGGCTACATATTTATTGGGGATGATATAGGGAGTATCTATATAGGGATTGTTTTGACAAGGTTCCGTTCAGGTGAGTTGGGTCGTGCAACGACGTTTTTGGTAATTGTTTTTCCCACTCTTGCTGTCTATTGCCGTATCGAGGACAAGTATGTTGCCAAAGTGCAGAATTGCCTTACTGCAGCAACAGGATTCAATTCTTGGATTGCAAGGTCGGTGCTTGCTGTCAAGGACACAACACGACACACAGCTTCTGATGATGCGGTGGCTTCTATTAATATTAACACAGATTTTCCCCGCCACTGACGAGCCTAGAGCAAATTGGGCCGAGTCTAGTTGTCATTGTGGGCCGTTTTTAAGAGAGACCTATATGATACTGATCATGTATTCTGATAACTTTACTACCCCACCCCTGCCAAACAAAAACGCGCCAACCCATCTACGAAGAAAAATCACCCATACAATTCTGAGTCATCACAGTTCTGCAGTAAATAAGTAGGAGGACTCAATAAGTTGGGCAAGGGCCCAGAGTTCAGTGCCTAGCTGTTTTGTAGGTCTTCTCGCAGCTTGCCTTTTTGAACAGCTCAACCTGAAGAGGCCCCAAAAAAGAAGTCGGGAAGTCTAATCCCCTAATGAGAAATATTCCCCCTAATATGAAGGTACCATATGGGGGAGGGGACTACAAAGATCCCATTCCCGCTAGAGCATTTTCAAACATCATGGTATGCAAATGAAAGCTGCTCCTGAAATTCAAGCAGTCACCCCAAACCTTAAACCCTAAATCCTAAACCCTAAATTAACCCTAAATCCCTAAAATCTGGAAGGAACTCCCCTACCAGGACGCAAGATGGCGTCGAACCCGCAGTGATGAGCCCAGTTTTGGTGCAGGCCTCATCCTCTCGAAAACCAGGATCTAAGCTTCGTAGCAGCATTACGGCAGGTTTGCGGGAAGTTTCGTAAGGAGTTTGAGGTTGCGAGATGGCTATAGGGCTTCTATGAGGAATCTGCAGGATTTCATGATGGTTTCTATAGGGTTTCTAGAAAGATCCTGGGGTCAGGGCATTCGATGCCGGGATTCTAAGGATTGGACCTTGTCCAGATTTGCCGCAAACGGGATAGACAGTGGAATATGACATGGAACTTGGGCATTCTTAAGGATATATAGGGATATGTAGGGTTGAAGGGATTGTAGCCCCCATAGTTGAAGAGAGCATGGCAAAAGGAAATGGGCACTGGGGATTAAATGGCGGCTTGTAAGGTGTGTCATGTAAAGGCCCGAGTGGTTACTGCTGCCCTTCTTTGATTGCCCCTACACAAGTACAGTATAACATACCCTAAAACCCTATGGTAGTTTCTCAAAATAAGGGGACCCCAATATAGACCCCAATATACTATAGTCCTTATTATGAGGATCCCCAAAATGGTACCCCTAATTTTGGGAAACCCCCTATGTTGATTATGAAGCCTGAGCTGAATCAGCTTTAACATTATATATATATATATCGGGATTGAGGTTTGGAGTCTCAGGGATGATGGGGATGTTTTCCCATCATGGGTTAGAGGGTTTAGGATTTATGGTTTCGGGTTTAGGGCCTCTCAGGAAGCTTTACGAACTCTGGCTGCAAATTCACACGCTTTGGGCTTGGGGTTGACGATTTGAAGGACTCTGAGCCCCCCCTGCGGATGTACAAACACAAACCCCGAAGGGTCGGTAACTACGAAAGCTTGTCAGGTGAGGATCCACGGAGGTTAGATCTAACACTGGGGGTTTAGGGTTTAGGGTTGGGTCGAGGGCTTAGGGTTAAGAATTCCGTAACATGCTGTTGATACTGCAAATCGTGCCGAACTTTCGTATATTCAAATACCCAAATTCCCAGGGTAGAAGGCACCCAGGGCCACGCAGGATCCTTACTACCCTAAGCCCTCAATCCTAAACCCCGAACCCGTCCAGTATCAACAGTAGGGATCAAGGGTGCTAGGGAGATATCTCAGCATTTTCATATGGGATAAAAGTCCAAGAAACGGTGCAGGGCTCCAAGATTGTACAAGTCACTGATCGCCCTCGGATCTCAAATTTGCACGCTTGCCGTTTACTGAGGCGGCAAGTTTGCCAGCCCGGCTTGACACGAAGTTGCACATAGATTCTACGCTCAGATGAGTTATTTAGCCCTGGGCTTCTACCCAAAACCCTCTAGATCCCTACATAAGCCCTACACCTACTATGTACCGCAAGAAAACTCTAAATCTTGACCCTAAACCCTAAACCCTAATCCCCCGAAATACCAGCACCCTGGCTCCTGAGTGACAGTGCCCAACATCAGGAAGCGAAAGCCGGAGTCCGTCAGCCCTGCATGCCTCAGCTGCGTCTAAAAGGCTTATAGTGAAGCATATAAAGGGGAATATATAGGGAGGGAGAGAGAGAGAGAGATATATTTATATATATAGATATTTCATATTCATATATATATATACACGTCTCTCTCTCTCTCTCTCTCTCAAGGTAGTGTAGGGCCTGGGTTGAAAAGGTTGTAGTGTATTCTATAGGGTGTCATATAGGGATACACAGCTGGGGTATCTGGGGATATAAAGGAGTATATAGGGTTTGGGGTTGGGGAGGGTTTAGGTTGAAGGGTTCAGGACTAAAGGCTTAGGGCTTGGGTTGAGGGTTTGAATCATAGGGGTAAATGGGTACGGATTCAGGATTTGGTTAGGGATCACAGGTTCAGGGTTTCAGGTCAGGGGCCCATGCGATCAGACTATGTATTCCCAGAACTTGGTGAGCATTTTTTCATGGGGTGGGGAAGTACACCAACAAAAGTTCGAGAGTTGAGCATGAAACAGCAAAAATTCAGTCACGGAAGGCAAGCGATGCTCTTAAGCGTCTAGCCGAAAAACTCACGCAACAACAGCCCTAGTGGTAGAGATTCACGTCTATAGTCTATAGAGTCAATGTCAAAATGATCCTACAGGTGTACAGAAGGCAAGAAGGCACTGAACCCAATGCTGCATCTGTCTATGACAGGGGCCCAAATTGACATAACTTAAAATGGAGCTCTAACGCCGGCCTTCCTGACCCCTATCCAAACGAGCCCTGGCTGGGTTGGCCCCTAAAACCCTTAAAAAACCATCAATCTATAGGGTCCCCTATTAAAGCCATTAGGGAAAACATTCAATATTTCAGGGGCCTATTGAGCTAGAAGCTTGAGACATTTCGGCCATCATCCTCACGTTCCCGAGTGGCATCTGTTGCCAAACATCCATTACTGTGAATAAACACATTTCCCATAAACCACTAACACTGGGTTGTTGAACTACTATTAAAGATGATCATGTTTAATCTATATTGGGCCTAGGTATACACAAAACATATAACATGTTGTTCAACATGAACGCAGTAAGCCCCAACCCGTTTCCAGAAGAAATGAACACCATGTCCACCTCGTATGACCATTATTCACAATGAGGACCCAAGCGGACTGCGCAATGCTCAAAGCGAAGACTTACTGGTTCTTAGTGGGGAATGTTGGAGTATCATCCTGTATAGCCCCTATATAACATAGTCCCATCTTCCCTACCAACACGCTAAGGCAGGGGCGTGCTTGACATTCTCTTCCACCCATCACCTTGCCCTAAGGGCTAATTAATGTACGAGCTGCCTGCTTGCTGATAGGCTATGTCTCCAAATAGGTATCTCTCTATGAGCCCCATAAACATGAAGCCCTTAGTATAGAGCACCCATAATCAAGACAAACCCTAAGCCGTCTCAACCTTCCTTTATCTGGTAGTGTCGGTAAACAGAGAGAACCCGACTATAATCCTGACTATGCGGAGTCCACGGAGGGACTGTTGGTCAGTTGTTTTTTATGAGGCCAAAAACTTTGGAGACCCTTTCTGTTGTACACGGGATGCAACATGTCCCTGGTACTAGTACTGGAACTCTTATAATGAAGGTAATGGTAGCGCTAGCTGGTAACCAGCACTCCTCCTCGTCTACTCCTCTTCTGCTGCAGCAATGCAGCAACAACAAAATAAGAAAAAACACCATAAACCCTAGAATCTAAACGTTAAACCCAAGACCATATGCCCTAAACCCTAACTTTCTCCCTTAAACCCTAAACCCTAAACCCTAATCATCACCGTCATCATCATCATCCTCAGACTGCTGACAGAGATGCTGTACCCCAGGTGGCAGGTGCAACAGCAAGCCCGGTCTGGCTTCCACCTGTCAGTCAGATGGGGGCTGTATGTAGGGGCTATATGGGGGTTATATGGGGTTATAGGGGTCGTGTGGGGATGATATTGGGATTATCGAGTGGAGCATCAAAGGGAAATGGACATGGAACATGACATGGAAACTTGGTTCTAAGCGTCCTTAAGTGTATTTAGGCTCTGGGGTCCTAACAGTAACAGACTCCAGAGAACCCGATTCCAATCAATTCCCGAGGATCCTCCCATAAGCACGTCATGGATGCATGAGATGCCAGGCAGGACGTCTGAAATTATGCTGAAACGAGTGGCTCCATGAATTTCAATCAGAACTGCCCACCAAGTTCTTCCCTCCTTGACCCTCCATGGCTCTGAACACCAAACTAAAGAGCTTCAGTCCCCTTCTGTCGCAGTAATAATAGGAATAGCATAATAACAACATGGTTCAGAGGCCTGAACTGGAAACCTGCATGCGGATCCGAGCCTCCAAGAACAGAAAAACCGTCCGTGTAAAACTGTAAGAATAGCAATAATAGCGTCGATGAAACAGTAATAATAGTGAAAGTCGTAACTTCGACTAACTTCCTCTACTTGGAGGGTCAGGTGGCCCAGTAAGTAGGCTAATAACCCCTGTGAGCCATCCAAGGAGACTTCAACCATCCCCATTAGTTAATTTAAGTACTTACTAAGCCCCCAGGACCCTCCGAGTAGGAATCAGAAGAAAATAAAGAATCTACCCCTTCCGTCTGATCCTGGAGGCAAACGACACGCGAGCTGATCCCCACCCACTGCAACGAAACACAACGACCAACTAAGCCTCTACACTCTAATCCGTAGAATGCTTACTATCCACTTTTCTTGATATTGCCCTCACAGAAAAGGCGATTCATCACAATGCGCCTACGCTGCAGTCGCCACAGCTACATTTTTCAAAATCTAAGCCTGGACATCCATCTGTCAACTATCTGCATCCAGGTCTGCAACGCATCACGGAGAAGAGCCGTACCGTGGACTTACTCAGGAATCAGTGTAGGCCTGCTGCCAGCGTTGCTGGACACTGCCTGCTCTCAACTCCCAACGTCTCAAACCCCACACCCTGAAACCTAAACTCCTCAACTGCAAAAATGTTGACCCCTATGTCCCTCAAACTATACATCCTTCCTTCCACCAAAACCCTATGCGCTAAACCCACACAGAGAATTGAGATCCCAAACCTCCTGGCGTCTCCACTTCCCGGAGCTGGCGTTGCGCTCGGTGAGGGCAAATCGCCCTGCTCCTTGTGGGTAGTGTCCTTTTTGGTGGTTGAACCTAGTAAGATTATATATTCCTTATATAAAATACTATACCCCAAAAGGAGGATATAATCTTACTCTATATTGGGTACCATACTACCCCAAATAAAATACTACCCTTGTGGGCTCAGGGTTTGGTTGGAGCTTCTGGGTTGATGGTTTCGTGGCTTGAGGCTAGGGCTTAGAAGCTGGAATGGGCAAATGGGGTTAGACAGGGTTATATAACGGTTATATAGGGTTATATAAGGATTATATAGGATTACATAAGGGAGGACGCAAAAGAACATGGAAACTACCATGGTTCAAAGGTTGAGGATTGGGGCTTACCACCGGGGCTTTATTGGGAGTATATCGGAATGTTGATTCATGACATGCAGATACTCCGAGTGCAGCTGGCAAACCAAATCGAGAGGTTCGATCCCAGATTGAGGTCACTCTGTTCCATTATCCCTACATAACTCCAATATACTATATAGTAGTTTCCATGTTCTTTTCCATTATCCCTACATAGACTTGAGAAGTTGAAGTAAAATCCGGACTTTCCCTAAGCCTCCTGTTTAGGTTTAGGGTTTAGGGTCTAAGGCTCTATAGGTTTGAGGTTTAGGGTTTAAGGTTGTGGGCCTAGGCCCTGTCTGACACATTTCAGCCACACTTGGCTGCCCTGTCCTGACAGCACATAGAATATCTCGAACATATCTTCATGGTCCTTGGTTGCCATCTCATTCGCTGAGCCTATCTGCAACCAGCAGCTGTTGCCAGCATAATCCAACCTCACTCCTCATAAGAAAACTAATAACAAGAATGATAAACGGTAGTAGTTTTTTCTTGTCATAAATAGTAATGATCATAGAGATGGGAGTAGTAAGAATAATAGTAATAATAACAATCTGTCTCTTCTGCAGCTCATATGGTCAAGCTGGAAACCAATCAACTAAGGGACGTGGTCTTCAAAGTACGTCCCATCCAGAAACTCGGCCACGCTGATCTGTGTCAGTGGCGGGACCTCGCCCTTTCTCACGAAAACTTTCTTCCTCAGTCCCTAAACCCTAAACCGCCACACCCCATTGCTGGCCTGAGGCATGTTACAGGCCTACTGCCCTTCTACAAGAGGACATCCTCAATAGTACGGAACAAGAACAACAAAAGCAACCGAGTGCGTCCCAAGACACGTGTTTGTGAAGGGCTCATGGTTGATCTTGAAGACCTCTGCCTCCTACTGGGTTGGCCCCTAAAACCCTTTTAAAAATATTAGTATATAGGGTCCCTTATTAAAGCCATTAGGGAAAATATCAAATATCCCAGGGGCCTACCCAGCCTCCCAGCTTGTGATTCGCGGCGCATGTGCGCACGGGAAGCGTTTGTGCCTTCCATCCTGCAGGCCCATATTCTCCTAAGACAGGCAATTAGAGTTTAGGGATTAAGGTTATATTGGGATAATGGACAAGAAAATGGAAACTACTATAAAGTATATTGGGGTCATATAGGGATAATGGAAAAGAAAATGGAAACTACTATGAGGGGATTATATTCTCCTAAGACAGGCAGGCGCGCAACTGAAATCTTCTTCACCATCATATGGGTGGTTATCAAAATTATGGTCCCTTTTTGGATCCCTATTATAATACAGCACCTAATATTTAGGCTACCCAAAAAGGGACCATAACTTTGACAACCAACCATATAGAGTCCAGCAATTCCTTGCTCAAGATTTGCAAAGCCCACATTCCGTGAACACGCGCGATTTTAGGGGGACCTTGAGAGTTGAACCTCGGCTTTTTCTTCACTAGCCTGTACCTCCAGCTGTCGGACCAAAATATCTAGACCAGTGAGCCCAATCCTTGCAATTTAAGTTCCCGCCCTCCCTGTGTCTGAAACTTCCCAAAAACCTACCATCCTCTGCCAAGAGAGTGCCCGGAGGTTCAGAACTCCCACCCTTCTTTATCTGAGCCGCAAACATGTAACAGGCCATGCAAGCCCAGTAAAAGGATACCCCAAGGCTACGGTCTTATCTTCGGGTTCCACATTCAGGATCCTGCTGTTGGGGTTTGGGCGGCAAATGTAGATGCACTGGATCTTGACGGTTTAGGGCATACCTGAATCAAATCGTGGCCACGCGGCTTTTTGTGTGAAGACTTCGGCGCTAGCCGGTTCCCATAGAACCCACGCGAGAAGGACAGGCAAAGCCCGCATGCAGCACTCCATGAGGGCAAAAGCAGCGATCGCTATTCAAATGTCTCTGTCTGCCAGCTAGGCATGCGTTTGGTGCATTCCATGAAAGGTATCCCAACATTGAGGTACCTTGTGGCACCGCTGAGAAATCTTGAATTGCATCAGTCTTCTTTTTGTGCTGTTCCCACTTATTCATTGTTTTACGGCTGCCGCTCCTGCTCGGCGCTATGACATAACTTGCGATTGTTGGCTCTATCCTGTCCATGACGTTTACCAGTTTAGGATGTCCTGCCTAAGTGTGTAGGGTTGGTTGGCTGGCGGTGGCTCAGCTGCGCGGCGGCTGTCGGTTAAAAGAGAATTCAGCAAAGCTGCAAAACTTCTGAGGGTAAGGACATGGATTTGCGCGTAGATCTCTATCCCGCATAGGGTTGCAACGGGGATTTGCCAGGGGCGTATATGGGGATACATGCTGGGAAGGGTGAATTTTGCGGGCTTAATCTAGAATGACGCTGGAATACAGCGGCTAGTAGCAACTGAACCCCAAAAGTATGCAGAACAGCGGCACTTTGTTGTTCTTCTTGTAGGTTCGGGGCAAGTGTTTTACCTGAGCTATAGTCTAAACTCCTAGTATCCCCCTTAATACCCCCCTATAGTAGTCCCCTGTATAATCCCCTATGTAACCCCCTTTAAGGAGTTTAGACTACGGCTCACCTAGCTTTGAGCTCGAAGTGGTCATGGCTCCCGCATGAGCCGCAGGCCATAGTAACAAATCGCTGCATGGCCTGCTCCAGGCTTTGGGTATATATTGGCATAATGGAAAATCAAATGGAAACTACTATAATGGGTAATATAGGGATTATAGGGTATATATTGGGGATTCAGGGTTGAAGTTTGGTTGAGAGCTGACAGTTTAGGATTCGGAGGGTTAAGTTCAGGTTCAGGACTCAGGGTTTAGGGCTCAGGGCGTAGCATTTGGGTTTATGGCTTGGGTTCAGGGCTTGCTTATGGGTTATAGGGCGCAGGGCCTCAGATTTGGGGTTAGGTTGGGGTTCAGAGACTAGGGTTGAGGCCCCATGCAGTAGGATTTGGGATTTAGGGATTTACTTTACTGCAAGGCTCAGGACATAGGCTTTTGAGGTGTAAGGGTGAGATCTTCAGGAAAATTTCAAGGCTTGGCTTGCCATTGTTGGTGCTCTAGGCCTAAGCGCTCAGCTTGTTAAGTTAAGTTCTACTTGTGAACCCATGAAACTGGGCGTTTATGATACGTCAGGTCCAGAGGGCCCAAGACAACATGATGAAATTGCATAACAACAACACGAACGATGACATTAATTATACCACTTGTGGTAGAAATGACCCTTAACCCTTAAGCCTAGTCGCAAGTAATGACACTAAAGAGGAAGTCAACTCTTGCGCAATTCAATTTGGGATACTACAAGAGACATCCCATGCCCAAAATCCTAAGCCATAACTCCCAAAGCCTAGAAACGTAAGCCATACTGTTGCATGACCTGAGTATGCTACATTGCCCGAATTCCCAAGGTATCATGTACTGTATTATCTTACATGAACCTCATGGTGCACCAGCAGCCTCAGTAAATATAGTACGAAACGACAAGAGTATCTATTCAGGAAGTGACTATGGCCCTAAACCCAAAATCCTATTGCTTGGGTTTACCCTGTCTAGCCCTAAACCTGATCTCTATAACCCCTTTAATTTCCCTTCAACCGGGCTGGTGGATATCCTGAACCTTAAGCTCTGAACCTTAAAGCCCAAACCCTGAACCTTAAAGCCTGAACTCTGAATCTAGAACCCTAAAGCAAAGGCCATTAACACTGAAACTTGAACCTTGAACGCTCAACCTGAATCTTTGAAGCTTGAAGGTTCAACCCAAATCCCTAATCCTTAAAGCTCAATCCCTAAAGCCAAAAACCCTAAAACTCTAATACCTACACCTTAAAGCTCAATCGTTTAGCATCCCGTTGCCTTCATGGTTGCTCGGCCCGGCGTGCCGCTGAAGTCTTGAAGGTCCTGGAAGATCTCGCCTGAAGAATACGGCGGATACGAAAAATCCTTTAAAGGGGAAGACGGGATTAAAGGATATATAGGATCCTTTAAAACGTATATAGGAATTATATAGAGATTATATAGGGATTTATAGGATCCTTCCAGGGATTATACAGGGATATATGGGATCCTTTAAAAGCGCAGGGGTTATACGGGCATATATAGGATCCTTTAAAAGGGTATATAGGGGTGATATAGGGATATATGGGGTTTAAGGATTTTGGTTTAGCATTGATAGCATCTATCTTGCATAAACCAAGTACCCCAGGCCTTGGAAATCATGGTGGTATAGCATGCTAAGGTCACGCAGAATATGTAGCATCAACATTAGGACCCGCCCCAGTATTCGGGTAAAGGATTTAGGGCTTAAAGTGTAAGTTTGCTTCAGGAGGTTCAGGGTATTAGGGTTTAGGACCACGCTAGCATTCAATTTAGAGTTCAGAAGGAAAATCAACGCCGCACCTGTGTCTTATGGGGTACTACGGCAAGTACTCGTTTTTGTGCCTGAGTGTAAAGCTGTATACCATAGCGACCCAAGGGTATTCCAGAGGGTTCAGGGCTTTAAGTTTTAGATCTCGAACTGCGCGAGTATGCAAGGTAGCATGTTTTCTTTTCCCTCAAGCTGAGGTCAACTTGGGGGCCGCAAGGGGTATGTAGAGTATTGAGAGATCCGATTTCTGCAGATATGGCTGGATGTAGAAAATTGAAAGCTCATAAGTGTACACAGGGACGGGAACAGGCGATGTGAGGAGTGCCAAAGAACCGTGCCGCTGCTCGCAGGCTCATGAGCAAAAGATGCAGAGCTGTAAGTGTAGTTGGAAGTAACTACTCCGAACACGGGCATAATTGGTCATAGTCGATTTATTCAAACCTTGATTTGTAGCTACCCCAGCCCGGGCCCATCCAAAGCAAAAGCTCCGCCTGTTGAACCCCAAGTCCTAGCTCTCAGACCACCAGACACGCCCATGGGTTTAAGTACCCGCCCGCCCCGAAGGGGCCCCAAAAAGGACCCACGGCTGCACCCTGAACAAGTGTGAGCACCAGTGTCGAGGCCTAGCAGAGAATTTCGCACAGACCGGTCTCCGTTGGCACGCCTCATGTCACTACAAGACAGCACTGTGAAAGGCCTTCTCGAATTAGGGTTTGGGCTTTATGACTTAGGTTTCTAGAAGGGCATCTCGCTAGGTGGTGTGTCGGGTTGAGGGTTGGCACCAGAATTTGGGTTGGTGGTGTGTCCACCCCGAACTAGCAGGATGCCCCGTTTCAGCCGCTGTTGTAATCCTATTGGGAGAATATGGGGAAGAAAATGGAAACTACTAAATAGTATATTGGAGTCATATCAGGATAATGGAAAAGATAATGGAAACTACTAAATAGTATATTGGCGTTGTATAGGGATAATGGAAAAGAACATTGAAACTACTAAATAGTAGATTGGGGTTATATAGAGATAATGGAAAAGAAAATGGAAAGTACTACGTTGGGGGTTACGCTTGTAGAGCGCCCTTGCAGGTTCCATTTTAGCTTGCAGGAGTGTGCCTCGCTGATGTGCTCATCAACACATGCTCAGAGGAAACTTGCCACAGTGCTGCGCTGGATGGAGCATACGTTGGCTACTGCCCCGCACTCTGCAACGGTCAGATAGAAGACCCCTTATCAGAATGTGATACTATAAGCACCGATAGGGGCGTGTTCACGGAATACGTGCAGGTGGGCAAGCTCGTGCTGAACCCTCCTGCGGGGACTTTGCTCAAAAACGTGCGCCGTTAGAATTCCATAGACTTGTATGGGAACAGCCTCGACATGTAGTAGCAATTCCTTCCCATGAAGCCGCAGTTGCCTCCTGGTGAGTCGTGCGGCCTACATGCTTTTGGTGTGCATGTTGATGGAAGACCTGGTGTGGGAACAAACGCGGTGGTCTGCTTGTAGCTGCCTGTCAAACAGCAGGTTCCCGCCGTTCCTTGGGCGGTTTCAGAATTGCCCCAACACAGTCCTAGAAAAGGGCCCCCTAGACCCTAAAGACCGTGTTCTATCCTAGTAATTACGTGCTTGCCCAAGCTCCACTTTGTTCGGAGCAATCCATTCACGCCCACAGATTATGGCTGCAGCCAGAATCGGAGTGTTGAAGACACTTCTGATGTTTACAGGAACTTGAACTCAAATTTACTCTTATGTTCCAAAAGCCTTTACATGCACCACCATTCATAGTATGATCCTCGCTATAAGGACACAAGGAGTTTTAATTTTGAGAAGCTATCATATGGGGACCCTGGGGTTGATTTTCCGCGGTCTGGATTCGAATTCTTGGCTGAGAGCCAGGCGCGTTACCAGTGTCGCCTGCCATCACGCGTTCAGCTTTAATTAAACTTTCGTGCGTTCGGCTAACATGCGCGCTCCTGCAATTCTGGGAAAACTCCTGGGGCCCTCGATGCTGGGATGCTACCTGCCGAACAATGCCGGTTCTGAAGTGCATGAATGGCCGGGTTGATGGGGAATCCCCCGCCGCAGAAACCAGTGCATCAAAATCTCAAACTGGCTCAGACATGGGCACGAAACGATACCTTGAGCGCATGCTTTGGATCCCAATCTCCGGAAACTGAACTCAGCGTGCACGGCCCAGCCTTGAACCTTCAAATAGTATAAGCTCATAAGCTTGAACATCTGAAGCAAGAAAGTAAAAGCTTCCATCTCAGTTTAGGCCAAATCCCCGGCCCCCCACACCCCAAGTCCAAAGCCCCGTTTCTATAATCCGCACATGATCGGTATGCTTATTACGAGATCACACAGAGCCCATATCATGATCCACAAGTACGCCGGCATCTGAAGCCGCCCCACTTCCCCCTCTCTGTGGAGCCTTCTTCGTCAGCATCATCCTGCCACTTTGGATGGGCCGTTTGTTTACACGACGTGAAGGAAGCTGCGACAGAAACCGAACAAAAGCAACTGATGAGCATGATAGCAGCTGTGGCAGTGGTCGGCGTATGTTGGCGTCATAACAGAGGTGATGGTAGTGGCAGCCACAGCAGTGTCGATGTTGGCCCAAAAGCTGGCTAATTTGATGTCCTTTTCATGGAATAACGGTTTTGGTTCAACCCCTGCATGCACAGCGAAAAGCTCAGAAGAGCAAGCCTTGAAAGAACCTAATGCCAGTAGTTGAAAATCTGCAACCATGGGTTGTAACAACGCAGCCTGAAGGAACGAAATAAACTCCAGCTCATTGAACATTTACTAAGCTCCCACCACGCTTCCTCAACATGAAACTGGAATTCCATCAGAAGAGCTGCCCCGCCCCATATGAACCTTTATACACTATAACCCTCGTTTTGGGGCTTCCCAGAACGGGCCCCTGACTATTTGGAAGCAAGCTGAAGCAAGCCCTTGTGCAACCTCTTCGTCAGAGCTTTGGCTGTAGGACTCCTGATGGGTTTGGCGTTCGGCGTATGAAAACACGGGCTTGGTTTGGATGAGTCGGACATCTGCGTAGACGTTATACCAGTGCGGCACCGTATCTGTTTGAAGCTTCTCTGTACGGACTTCTACTGCGGGGTGCGATTTTGAATGTCTTTTGGCCTAAGGTAGTGCTGGGCTGTGTGCGAACGTGGGGCTGTCATATATGCTTAATGTTGGGAATAATTGCGCAAGAGGCAACGTTGCGGTCGCCGCGGCCACTGCCAATGCCAATAGTTCTTGCCACCACGTTTGAAAATCCGATATGCAATCCCCGCCGCACCTCATTTTCTGCTATATCAAAAGATTTGGGCTTCCGAAAGAACCAATTAAAGTTTGGGAAGGGAACCTGCCTGGCCTAGACCCTTGAGGGACCAACATTCAGCCCTATCCTCACAGACCGCCCCATCACGAAATACAGAATCGGCACCGGGGCCCCCACCGAGTCGCTCTCCGAGTCACTCGCCTCCGCCGTTTTCGAAGCAAGGCCTTGAAGCCACCACGCGTTCGTAAGGCTCGGGCTCATTGAGGACACTCAAAACAGGGGTAATGTTGGAGACCCTGGGATTTTTGGGGATGAAAATGTGTTCCATGGTTCCTTAAGGAATGCACAAGGCGCATGCTGAGAAACAAACATGTTGACTTGCAAAAACTTACCGTAAGTGCTGACCGCGCATACTGGAATTAGTGTTACTATCATGCTTACCATGAAATTTTTACTACCATGGGTATGATCATTATCAGCTGGCGCAGAGGCCTGGGGGAATTTCAACGGGATTGGAATCTGCCATCTACATGGAAGGACTACTTGTTTTTCTGTGTCTTTCTTGGTTAACCAAATAAGAAGTTTTGGGTATCTAGCCTAGTGAAACATGTGTATTGCTTTTGTGAAAATTCGCTGCATTAATATAAATATTCTGGAGCTCGTGTCTTGCTTTGCCTCTCCGTCAATGTCGTCCTATATAAAAGCATCAAAACCTTCCTCGAACTATGCAGAAGAATAACATATTTCTTACATCCTTTCCAAATACCAGGCGATGCCATGTGTTCTAAGGCTTAAGAGCCGAAAGCCGACGGAGGGTTTTTTTTGCAAAAGCGTGGTTCGGCCGTTCTTTCTGCAAACGTGTGGCTCGCTTCTTTTTGGCTTGGAATGTTCGTAAATGTTTTCAATTACCGCCCAGCTGGTTTTGGAATGTCTTACTTACAACATCTTACAGCATTTGCTGGTCTTGGCACATTTCAACCGCTGTAAATTAGAGCGCCTGCTGGTCTTGGAACGTTTCAAGCCCTGCAAAGTACAGCGTTTGCTGGTTTGCTGGTCTCGGATCGTCCCACCTGCTGTAACTTGCAGCATTTGCTGGTCTCCTTCAAATGCTGTGAATTTTGTTGGTCTTGCAACGCTTCAATTGTGGATCGCTACAAAATGCAACAAACTAGTACATCTGGTGGTCCTGGCAAGCTGTAAATCACGGCGTTTGCTGGTCTTGCAACGGTCCACAACTACGACAAGTTCCTTGGGAAAAGAGTGGGCGTTTGGAATTGGGGGGACGGATAAGGCTTAGGTGCGAAGTTGGTGTTTCCAATTTATTTGCTGGTCAATGGAGAAGCATGGAAATCAAAATGAACCAAGATACCTTTAAGGACCATAGGAGCGATCATGAGGATCGGTTCCTCCATAACATTAAGAACCAGGACTAGGATATAATGGGGATAGCACGTTGTAAGCCCACTTGTTACATCATTCAAAAAGTTCGTGGCAACTTTTGCCGCTACTTACAAATTGCAACCAACCCTAAACCCTTGGCCTTAAACTCTGTGATTGTTCTTCTTTGCTGTTGTTACCATAGCTGCGAAGCCTATATTACGGTGTTTCTTGTGCTGCTATTGTTATTCTGCTGTTCTCTGTAGTGTTACGGTCAAGGACATCGCTATCATTTTCTTCCATTCAAAGTATTATTGCTGTTGTTAGAAACGTTGACGGTATCAAACAGTACTCACCGAAACCCTGCGGTTTGTCGCGCAGACTGCGCGGTGCCCACATGTTGCCCGCCGCGGCAAAAGACGCGCAGCTTCAAAGAAGCGGGGGCATTAAGAAACACAGCAACCCCATTGGCAAACAAATGATGATTGGAAGGTCCGTCCCCTCTGGCACGCAGAGCGCCCACATGCTGCTGTTTGGGGCAAACGTGTGCGGCTTGAAAGAAGCAAGGGGGCTGGGGGGGAGGGGGTGTAGCTCGTTCCCGTTTGCAGACATGATGAAGGCAAGCACGCAGTGATTTAAGAAAACTGGGGGGCGCAGACACCATGTCTACATGCTGCTTTTGTACGGCAAGATGCGGCAAGCAATCACAGCATTAAAGAAGAGGGGCATTTGGCGGGGCGTAACCACCCCCAGAAGCAAGGAGGTTGGCGCATGCGCTGCCCCTGCCATTTGTAAACATGTGAAGATCCATCCTTTGTGGCGCGCAGAGCGTCCACGTGCTGCCACTTGAGGCAAGCGTGCGCAGCTTTAAACAAGAAAGGGGTTGGGGGGCGACGCAGGTCCCGCCCACTTTGCGAATGTATGATGACAGCTTTAAAGAAGCAGCGTGGGGTTGGCGGGGGCGCAGCTGCCCACAGTTGCAAACACATGATGATTGGAAGATCCATGCTCTCTGGCACACAGAGTGCTCACATGCTGGTCTGCAAAGCAAGCATGTGCGGCTTTGAAGAAGCGGGGAGGTTGGCGCGTGCGCAGACCCCGCCACCTGCACATATATGATGATTGGAAGATCCATCCTTTGCAGGCAGAGTGTCCACATGTTGCCATTTGAGGCAAGCATGCGCACCTTTCAAGCGAGAGGGTCCCCCGATTTGCGAACATATGGGGTTGCATAAAGCTCCATTTTTTTACTTGACCCGACAGTTGTAATCGTTTTGATTGTTTCCTCGTATCGCTTTTTTTTCAAGTTTGGGGCCTTATCGTTTTCGTTATCGTTGTTTTTTCCTCTAACCGTTTTTGAATAAAAACCCAACGCTCTGCACTTCGCTGCAGACCAGGACATGATCCTCTGGCGCGGGGTTAGTATACAACCCCATATGATGATCTGATGATGGCGACCACCGAACCCCGGGACCGAAGTTTAGGGCACCACAGGACCACCAAACGATAGGACCGGAAGTCCAGAAGACCACGGCCACCGGACCAGAGGACCACGGGACGCCGAGACCACAGAACCTTAGAACTACTCGATACACACCAGGACAGAGCCACACCTTTGCAAAATTAACCCTGGACCCCCCAAAGCCGAAGATCCTGAAACCTATTAGGTTGGAGTTGTTCAAGGCTTTGACAAATAATGTTTTGATTCAAACCCAGTCTTGGGCCCTTGCGTTCAGTGCCCTGGATAAATGAACCCCCAAGCCACACCAGAAACAATCACCTGAAACCTCTCTCGCAGATACCTCAAAAGTGAACGGGACACGTAAAGCGATGTGTTGTAATTAGATCACAAGGCTTCTAAGTCTTCTACTCACCCCAGCAAGCCACCAAACAAAAGTAAACAGTGCAAGGAAAGCTAAGAACAGGGATAGTGATCTGGTCGGATTCTCAGCGAGACGAGAGGGTTTTGAGAGGAAGTATAGACTGCCTTTACGCTCCAGACGCGAAGCTTCGACAGAACAAGCCTGCAGGGATGATGCGAGAGTAAGGATGATACGCACAAGGATGAAAAAGGGCCGAGGCAGAACTTCCTAAGAGCCTGTACCCGAGCCCCTAAACACTCCTCTTTGAATCCTGCATTGAATTGCAGCAACGTTCTGCAACCTGACTTTGCAACCTGACAGTTTTTCTAAGTAATGCCCTTATCATGCGAATGTTTACCGGGCTTTCTAAATCAGGGGATTCATGTTTGCAAGCTCCTATCATGGGGAGTATCATATCTTGGGATCGAAAAGGGACTACATTTTCCGAAACACGCAACCCGCCTATACTCAAGACCTCAAACCCTCAAACCCAAAATCCAAAACCTAAGCCCTCAACCCTAAACGCCAAACCCTGAACCCAAACCCTTAACCCTAAAGCCCATGCCCGTATATCTGGATAGCCCGATATAACCCTGACTTTTGGCAACGTACCCCCTATATCCCACATAGCACCCATGTATATCCCTAGTACACCCCCCTATATACCCCTATATGTTCCCATATATCCCAATGCACCCCCCTACGCATCCGATAGGTCCCGGTACATTTCTTTTAGGAGCCCTGGTGAGTGCTTTGCTTTGTAAGGTTATATGCTGTATATAAAATAAGTTAGGGTTTAGGGTTTAGGGCTTAGGGTTTAGGCCAGAATACTATACCTCAAAAAGACGATACAATCTTACTCTACATTCAATATTGGGCACCATAATATGGCTATATTCTGTATATAAATACTATACACCAAAAGGAGGATATAATCTTATTCTACATTAAATATGGGGTACCATACTATCCCCAAGTAAAAAAATACTACTCAAATAACCCCTATATAACCCCAGTTTCCATTTCATTTTCCATGTTCTTTTCCATTGATTCTCCATTATTAGGGTTATTAGGGCCCTAAACCCTATATTGGGTACCATACTATCCCCAAGTAAGTAGCTTCCATTTTCTTTTCCATTATCAATTATCCCTATATAACCCTAATATAACCCCATTATAGTAGTTTCCGTTATATTTTCCATTATCCCAATATATACCCCAATATACATACCCAAGTAAAAACAATACTACCCTAGTGGACCTCGAGCTGCAGCAGCTGCCGCGGCGAGGCGCTTCTTCTCCTCCTTGCTGGGCTCCTGACTCTTGGGGACTTCTCAAGAGGGATATTATAGGCCATAGTCTAAACTCCTGAAAGATGTTATTTTAGGGGCTACATAGGGGACTACTGCAGGGGCAATTATGAAGGGGGATACTAGGAGTTTAGACTATAGCTATATGGGATGTCCCCAAGTTCGGGGTACCTTTACGTAGAGGGAGTTATATAGGCATTCTATAAGGATAAATAGGGCTTAAGGCTTTGGGCCATGGCTTCCCAAAATTCAGGGCACCATTAAAACTTAGGGGTCCTTTCTGGCAGTGCCTGTAATGACGCTTGCAATATTCTGGGGGCATATGAGAGGACCGATGTTTGCATGGAAACTTCCAAATGGAAGTATATGGGTATGTGATTATGTGACATGTGTATAGGACGTAGGGCTTAGGGCTTAGGTTCTACGGCTGCGGTTTAGGGGCTTAGGGCTTGGCGCCTGGGTTTATTTTCTGGCCAGCCTCTCAACAGGTAGGGGACCACAAGGATATTGCGAGGGGGTTCTCGTGGTCCTTACCTCAGAGCATAAGGATGACCTTGAAGAAGCCCCACTTGAGCTTGGAAAGTGAATGGAGTTCAGTGTTCTGGGGATTGGAGCTAGGGTTTCGGGCTTTGGGCTTGGGATTTTTGGAATCAGGCACCAGTTGGGATTTCAAGCTGAACAGTGCACTAAGATAAGAAGGGTTTCTCAAACGAAATGTAGAAAGGTGTTTCCGGATCGTCAGTAGTGATTCAACATGATTCACACCGCCCTCATAATACAACTAAAATCAAATCATCGTTGCCCACTATATAGGATGCTGATTTGTATACAGCATTTCAAGGGTTGGGGATACTTCAATTTTGCTCTCAAACCCATACTCTATTTCAATCCCGTGTCTCTAAACCTGAGGGTTAATTCCTAGATCTGAAAGCTGCAGTCCTGTGGTGGAGCAGCAGTGGGCGCAGCTGGTGCCTTGCATGTTCCCATTGCACGACCAGAACCCCCCGCCTCCCCCCCTCGTGGATAAGGCCTAGGTTAAGTTTCGGCCCTTGGGGGCCTAACCTAAAGTAAAGCATTCGGAAAATGAGAGCCGTGTCTAAAAGGCTCATAGAGTTTCACAAGGACTTCAGGGATATGATGGGACCTCGAACAGAGTTGTGTAGAACTTACAGCCCAGTGGATACGAAAACACGAAAGTTTAAACCGTTCAAACCGTTCAAACCTATTTGGTAGGTCTCCTGCGTCTGGCTTTCCAAATTTCTGGGCTAGTTCAAGGCAGAGTAATCGCATAGGCAGTCCATCCCCGGCTTCAAGTACATGCCCAAACGAGCTATAATCTTAACTCCTAATATCCCTTCCAATCACCCCTGTAGCAGTCCCCTATGTAATCCCTAGACAACACCGTTTAAGGAGTTTAGACTATAGCACAAATGAGTACGAGTTTAAGCGACCCTCAAGAAGCTCATAGCTTCTTTTGCAAACTTGGGAACTATGTTTGGGGCAAAGCTGGGCAGACATGAGTGCAGGTAAGGCAAAAATTGCATTACACATATTTGCAGGTCCAACGTCCCTGGCCAATTGAGTCTTGAGGTGGGGGAGTCGCTGTGCTACATTTCAGAAGTGGATCATGTAGGAGTCTTTGGGTGCAACAGCTGATACCCCGCATCATCTCGAGTTTCCGAATTCTTGCCACTTCAATGGCAACAGCCCCCCCGATTTGGTGGTCCCTGTCCAGCATCTAAGAGCCATAAAAGGTGCCCACATGCCACATGCTTTTCAAATCCACAGAACAAAGGCATGCTCAATGCTGATACCACAACACCTACGACCCTGAACCACCCCTTTTTTCCCCCGCCCAAACTTCCTGTATTGTCTCAAGAGATCCCGTGTCATCTGCCTGTTCTGGCAGACGCGGATCGTTGCCAACTTGCCTGGACATTCGGAGTCTCAGTTTTTGCTTTCAAGCTTTTGGCTCACCTTGACACTTTGTACGGTATTCTGGATCCACGGCGCGTTATAACGATTGTATACAATTCCTGCATGACCACGAAGAAACAGATGTATGCTCAAGCTCCCTGATTATCACGATAACCTGCCCATATATGTATGTACATAAATGAATATATGCATGCGTGCTCCAAACAGCAAACACCAAAGTCCCCCGGCAAAACTTACAGGTGCTTAGTATGCACCAAGGGCACATATTATACAAGGGTTACATATATATATATATATATATACGGGTTATATTCCTTATTCCCTAAAAAGCATGAGAAACACAAAAAACAACGCACACCTAAAGTGCAAGCCTCGCCAGCGATGCCCCAAGCGCTGCTCGCATTTGCTCTCCTGGCAGCCAACGGCGGCGGCTTGATCCCCACAGGGGTTGGGAAGAAAAATAATACGACATGTTTTTGCTATAGTCTATACTCGTGGAAAAGGGCTATAAGGGATGATATGGGGCAGTATTTTTGGGGTGATTAAGGGAGATACTAGGAGTTCAGACTATAGCTCATATGCTTTCTCACGATTCATGTGTGCGACGCTGGGTCATCTGAGACAACAGACTCGGAACGTAGGGGCTTATTTACTTCCAAACTACTCGGATTATGTGATGGAAGGTTCGAAGCAGTCACATGCGCTGTGTTTCAAGTATTAAAAATTGCGCACCCATGACTTGCGCTATCCTACGGGCCATGAAATTTTCAAATGTTGGCTTTGCACGGTTTGCCGCAAAATGAGCATAGAATGAAACCTTTAGTGCAGAACCTTGCAAAGCATGCGATCCGCAACGAATGCATACAGCACTGTCAAATTTCAGATTAGATGTACAAATGCGTAAGAATCTGAGAACTTGTGAGAAATACGATTCAAAGACTATGTTCATGACTCGAACCCATCTCAATATCGACAACTGATATTTTAAAAGCCTTCGCACAAAACTCTTCAGTCTTCGAGCCCTAATAGGCGTGCCAGTGTTGAAAACTACTGCTCCCACCGCCCGTTAAAGCCCAATGTGCCTGGTGGTACTTGGAAGGTCCAAAATAAATGCCACGAAGAGGCTCCCCATATAAAACAAGAAGGTCAATAAATTGAGTTACTGATTTCTCAAAGCGCCACCCACGTATTCAACTGCCACATTGATGCACATTGCAGAGCCAAGCGGGTCCTAGCTTCGCATCCTGCGCATGCTACATCGAGGTTTTCCAAAGTTTGGGCCATTGCACAACGCGTCTTTAAGGCATGTGGGAGCTCAAAGGGCACTGCGGGGGATGTATGCAAAGATTCTCAAACTTATGCATCATTTTCTGGGTCCCTGTAGTACCTGCTGAAACTAGTGCGTAAAGAAAACGACCGCAAGACATTTTCCACACGGTTCCTTTGAGGCAAAGAGGCTGGAATCCTCACGAACTATGCCCTTGCAAGGTCTTGGCTACGGCTTCGAGTAGCCAACAAGACGATGACAATCAAACCGCTAGATAATCTCACTTGTGACACAAACAGTACTGATCGGTTTTCCTGAAGGGCACTATCTAGTAGTTTCCATTTCATTTTCCATTATCCCAATATAATCCCTATATTCTATTACAGTTTCCATTTTCTTTTCCATTATCCCCATATAACCCCAATACCCTATAGAAACCCTATATAGCCCCTGTATAATCCCTATAATCCTTGTAGTTTCCATTTTCTTTTGCATTGTCCCCATATAACCATGACTGAAGTTGCTGCGTGCTTGCTCTAGGGGTGCGGTTTCGCAGCATTTTGGGGTTCGGCTTCTCACCAGAACTGGACAAACCTTAACATCAGGCTCTTGCCTAGAAGCGCATGATAAATCTGATGTCACTGAAACGTGATGTTTCTGCAGGTCTGGATGTTCAGTTGAATGCCCTGGCTCTTGAACTGCCTTGGTCTTGCAACGCTCCATTGTTGCTATGGTCGAATCCGCAATTGTCATGAATCTTCACAGTTGAGCTATGTGGGCCTTCAAGCTGATCACATCGAAGGACCTTATGAGAATGTGGGGACACTTCCAAAGTTGGATATGTTTTCCGGATTCCATGGCAAAAGCCAAGGCCAGAATTTAAAATCTGGGATACCCCTACACCGTCGGCCCTAAATCCTAAGTAGTAGTTTCATGTAGTTTCCATATTATTTTCCGTTATCCTAATGTAACCCCAATATATGATGCATGCAGCAGCGAGGTAACCTGGCCGTGTGGCGGCTTTTAAAAAACTCTTGGTGGCTGTTTGGGTCGCAGCAACCCTGTGCCAGTCCTCCAGCTCCATGCCTGAGAGAAAAAAAGCGCGGGAAAAATTATCCCGCACAACAATGTAAGAGCAGGAGAACTACAAATCTACATGCCAGCAGTATGCTGACAAGTTGATGCATATTTCATATCTCGAACACTAAGAATGGTTTGGGTGGGAATGTCCATCTATGAGAAGTACGCAGGAGCAGGAACAGTGGTTGAGGATCACAAACCACTCTTCACCAGCATCAGCTGCCACGCAAGAATATCTTGCAGCCCCTGAGGTGGCTACAAACAGTAGTTGAGTACTGCCCCACCCTACAGCAGTCAAATACAGAACCCTTGTAAAGATATGACGTGTATACACTTAGAACTTAGAAGAGACTGTTATAGGCTGGTGGATTCATGTAAAGCATAGGCACTTGTTCTGGTACTTCAAACTCCCCATTGGCAGCATCGGTAACTATCCAACAGCTGCGAGCCCAAAAAAACAAAGAATATGGGGATTTCCTCAAAGTCGGGGTGCCTTTGTCGGGATTCTTTGGGATAATAGTCTCCCTAAGAAACTACCATATGGCATTTCGCGGCAGATAAAGGGTATCCGAGTTCCACATGTTTACGGCGATCTGCTTGGGTTCCCCCCTCTGGGTGCCACAGCCAGCACTTCACCCAAAACATGGAGCATTAGGCTGCAAATTCTGATGCTAGGAAAAACTACAAGACGACTGCTCATGATAAAAACAAAGCCTGAACATGCTAGCTCAAGAGGTAGTTTCCCTAAATAGGGGGAGCCTAACATAGCCCCCCAAATACTATAATCCCTATTATAAGGACGCCCCAAAAAGATACCCCTACTTTGGGAAAACCCCAAAGAAAAATTTCCCAAGTGCTTCCCCCCCCCACTCCGCGGTCAATTAAGCCAAAATCAGACCCTGGTAGGTGCACTTGTCTTCATCTCCAGCTGGTTCAAGGTTGAGCTCTGTTATGTGGGGAAACTACTATAATAGGGTACATAATAGGGTTTTCTATTGGGGTTACTATAGGGATCATGGAAACTACTATATTGTATAATAGGGTATATAATAGGGTTTTATATTGGGGTTACTATAGGGATAATGGAAACTACTATATTGGATCATATGGGTGGCTGTCAAAATTGTGGTCCCTTTTTGGATCCCTATGAAAATACGGCATCGAATATTTAGGGTACCCAAAAAGGGATCATAATTTTGACAGCCACCCAATGTAGGTTGAACAGCGGAAAACTTGATTGCAGCTATGACGCTCCATCGAGGAAACTCTTTTCCCCACCAAGCATGTAGCACAAAACTTCCAACAGAACAAACTGGCATTGGGAAAGCGCATCCTCCCAAAATCTCGAACGTTATACCTTGCCAATTCTGTCGCACATGTACAAAAGAGCATCATGGCAGGTAACTTTGCGATACTTTTGATTAAATAGATAGTCTTCGGGCTGATCTTGAAGCCCCCTGAAACCAAAACGGTCATTCCGATCCTGCACTGCCCTGAGACCGAAGCCGTTAATAGAAGAACGAAGGTACAGCGATCCTGGTCAATTTTTCACATGAACTTCTACATAAATTGCTAGTATCCCCCTTAAAAACCCCTACAGTAGTCCCCTATAAAGTCCCTTATGTACCCTCTTTAAAGAGTTTAGATTATGGCTCACATGAAGCCCAATCTGTGAAGCCCCGCCTTGATCTTTGTCTTCGGCTGCCATTTCTTCGAGGCTGCGCTTTTTGGAAGCAGGCTCCTGCTCCTTCTTCTCCTGCTGCGGCTTCACATCATCCTCCCCATGTAAACCTGCCGCCTCTCTCTCTCTCTCTCTTTCTCCCTCTCCGTTGCATGGGAAGCCTTCCTTCGGCATCAAATTTGTACTCGGGTATTTTGGTTCTTCGAACCAGGGAAGCCAACGCTTTGCTCTGAAATCCTACAACAGCACAGCTGGAGCCACGCTTTGCTCCAACTTGTAGGGTCCAACCCGGGACTGGTCTCAGAACTCCAAAGCTGGAAATATTGAGGTTATAATATTAGGGTTATATAGGGGTAATGGAAAAGAAAATGGAAATTGCTATAGTATAATGGGGTAAATATTGGGGTCATAATATTGGGGCTTCTAACAAAGCACTCAACAGATAAATCGTAGCTTCCATTTTCTTTTTCCGTTATCCCAATATTACGCCAACATTACCCCAATATTACCAACCCCGTGGCAACTTCATACCTCGCAGTCACACCTACACCATGCTACAACCCCTCTTCTCGTGTCCACTTTTCAGCATTGCTTTCTGCTTTGGTAGCTATAATGTGATCACCCATTATCATCCATATGCAGCTTGCCTTCACAGCTAAATTTCTCATTCCACTTTGTACTGGAGTTTGCCATCATCATGGCGATCTTGGTTCAAGCCACTGTAATTCCAGCAATACCCACGTGCAGTTTAAATGTCTTGTATAATCTTCATGTAGCGCACATGTGGCCCTTGAACAGGACCTACCTCAAAAACATGACGAACTAACATTATTAATACTCAGATTCCTTTTCTGATTTGGAACAAGTTGCGTGATTACATTGAGCTTGGGCTAGGGGCTATCTAGGCAAAAGGTCTGCCAAAATGAGCCCGGAACTCTCAACCCCCAATCCCAACCCTAAGCTCTATACACGCCCTGTTCTAAAACCCCACACCCCAAGCCCTGTAAATTCTTGAGCCCTTACATACTATAAGCCCTATTCCCAAAACCTAACCCTATACCCATACCTCGGCGCCCTGCGCCCTATTCCTACACTCTAGCCCCTGAACCCTCCAGTCTCTTCCTCAGACGAAGGAACTGCCTCCGGTTCCTTTTCCTTGCTCTTTTCCTCTTTTTTGTCCTCATCCTGCACTGGATTGAGAATCCGATCTCCAGCGCTGACGCCTCGGCAGAAAGAGTGCAGACGTTATGCAGGGATTTGGTTTTAGGCTTTAGGGGTTCAGGGTGTAGGGGTTCAGGGTTTAGAATGCAGGGTTTAAGGTGATCTTTTGTGTGCTGCACGGAGCCAATTACAGTCTGTCAAAGGGGCACTGCTAAGGGTTCTGAAAGCTTGTAATATAACCATCATCCAATTGTTAGTGTGAGCAGCAGCACCCAAGTGACTTCTCAAACCAAGGATGTAGCTGTGGTTCCTAATATTCCTGCAGATATTTGGAGATTCTGTGGGTATTGCACGGTGGCTCGGGCTGAATGGGTCGGGCCTCACAATTGTTCGGGTATAGAAGATGTTGGGAGCGCACACAGATGAGAGATTTTCGGTGTAGAGGCCACAAACAAAGAAAAGGGCTAAGGGCTTTAAAGTTGACGTTGGAGCAGGAAGACCGGGCCGTGGCCCGGGATCTTTTAGAATATGGAGTTTAGGTTCAGAACTTTGGCCTCATGGGCTAGGAAGTCAACATATCACAGGTGTCCCCTTCAAGACCATTTTGAGGAATTCCCATACAAAGATCCGCTCTGATTTCTTTCGAAGTCAGATATACGGGCTCATGCTTGCAAAGATGAATCAATCTTCAAACAATTTCCAAAACAATCGCCAGCTGAGTCCTTGACCTGAGCTTCAAAACAAGTCTGACCGGAAACGTGGGTCCCAAGGGGAGTGTTTGGTTTCTAGTACTGTTAAAACTATTACCATTATGGTGATTCATATCTTCCTTATATTGCTATGGGCTCCAGATCAAAAACCTGAGGCGTGAAAATATCATCCCCTCCTCCAACACCCCCAACGCATAAGAAATTATCACATACCATATTATCTACCACAACGCGAATCATCAGTATCGGGGGGGCAGGGGGTGGGGGTGGGAGGTTGTGATTATGAAGAAGATTAAGTGGTCCGGCTTGGTTGACTTTTCTGTCTGTAAGGGTCCCTATTTTGAGAAGCCCTTGAAAATCCCGTGTGAGCTTCCAAGCTAGTTTGGGCAGGGTAATCCTTGGGTGCTGGATCCCTTTTGTCTGCCAAGGCACTTAGCACGACCACTTCATCGTCATCGTCCTCCGGTGCAACACCTGGCAATCTACTGCAGCTGACGGCCTTGTAGTCATGAGCCGTAACCACTTAATGAGAACAGAAGCAGGACATCCCCACCTACTCCTTTGTTTAGTTTAGCTCTCGTGATGGCGAGGATAACTCCTCAAGGAAACAGACTCGGGAGAACGAACAGCTCCCAAAGGTGCTTTCGCAGCTGTATGGCACACGTTCTTATACGCCCGCACTTTATCTGTTGCCGGTGTGTAACGTTCAAATTCTGCGGCTCGGTTCTAAGCAAGCCAAAATGTTGGCTGAAACCTTGAGGATGTGGACGCAGGCGGATTTAGACAACGTTTCGCAGCCGTTCACGGAGTCTCGGCCTTGGGACGCGAAGCTCTGTAGACGCCAGTCTGACCACCTATTTGATTTTTGCAAATACTATTCAACATCCCGAAGAGGAAGATCTTTACCAGGGCGTATGCTCTTGTTCTCAAACCTGGCATTGCCTAAATTTGTCTCCTGCCAACTATTCCTCCACAGCCCTCACGACTGCAATGCATAGCGGCATAGCGGAACTGCAGATTCTCCACAAACATTGCTGCGTAGTGTCATGTCTGCAAGCCTGCAGGTCTTCACGGAGAAACAAACATATTCGTTCTATGCGTAGGTAGACCTCCACAACAAATGGGGCCGTGTTCCTCCAGTGGCTTTGTAGCAGCCAGTCGAAGCAGCAACCCCTTCGACATCCCAAAAGTGTTTTGGACCGCCTACCGCTGAACTGAAACAAGCCGAGTCAGTCCCTCGAAAAACGAAAGGAGAAGCAAGTCAACTTTGAGGTAACGGCGGCAACTGGCTGCCATTTGACCGCAATACAAGGACCTGGAAAGACCCTCTCTTCCTGCGTTTCATTGCGGGCAAAGGTTGCAACTGCCAACCTGCACCTTGAACTTCAAATCCTACATGCCAGCTCCCGCATCCCTAAATTTATACCTGTAACTTTAAATGTTTTCCTCCCTCCGCCCTGGCTTGGCTTCCCGGCCCTGAGGGTTTGCAGCTGGTGGCGCTGGGTTCTGAGCCTCCGAAGTTGGGTGTAGAGAACTGCTATATGCGGGTTATGTAGGGGGTATATAGAACAGAAAACAAGATGGACACTACTAATTATTTAGGGTCTAGGGCTTAGGGGCTGTATAGGGGTAGACCATTTAGGGTCCAAAGCTCAAGTTTCGGGCTCAGGCCGCAGGGCTTCCATAAACTTTACACTCTAGACCCTAAACCTACAAGGGCTTACAGATTCGAGCGTCAGGCCTGGGGCTTGCCATTCAGGCCTCGGGGTCGGGGCTCGGGCCTCGGGGTGTAGGGGGCTTAGGGTTTAGTGCAAGTTCAAGGCTTTTTGCATGCAGGGTTATCTTACGGGTGGTTCATGGGGAATAAGAGAATATCATACATAATCCTTGTAAGGTAAATTCCCTTATGCCCTTATAACCCCTCCAGTAAGTAATTGGTAAGCGGAAAGCAGCTGATATTCCCAATAAGGACCTGAAGGAGACTAAGGGGCGGTTGTTGGAGAGCCTGCGATCGTCTTACATATTTTCGCGCCCCAACCCCTACTCAGCTTATACACTGAGCAGCAAGCAGGATCCAGAATCTTGTCTCAGCATTTTGAGACGTACTGTGTTTTGCTGAAATTGAATGGCATCCTTACACACCTCGAAAGGATGAGACCCTTTCTGAAAGAGGAGCCCGTAATGGTGAGAACCACTCCTACAATCTTCATGATATCCCGCAGTACTACATTTAAAGACCTGTATCTTGCCACTGAATGTATACAGAACTCCCACGCATGGCACTCTCACAAAGGGAGCCCAAAAAAGAAGCCAGACGTCCTCATAAGCATAGAGCCTTCAACACTAAGCCTGAAGACTTTAAACGCGACACCTGGTAAACCTTCTCAAGTTAAATGCCATGGTCCGTTCAGGCTATCTGCAATTATTCATGGGGCATAGGCCTGTGGGTTAGATTACTATGAGGTACCCCCCAAAAGGACAAACCTCCTCAAGAAGGACTTCTTCAGAAAGGATTATATGGTAGTTTCCCTAAATAAAGGGACCCCAATATGGACTCCAAAATGCTATAATCCTTATTATTAGGACCCCCAAAAGGGTGCCACTAACTTTGGGAAACTCCCATATAAGGGAACACGCATTAAACCTTCACCCGAGCCTCGGGGGCACTGGCGCCTGCCTTCGGCTGCGGTAACTTTCGCCGGGGTGCCCTGGCCGAAAACAAACAACCTTCCCAAGTGGAAACTCATATTTCCTCGTTTACACATGCTTGACTATCCATATATATATATATGTCTACCCTAGACTTCGAAACCATATACTAATGCATGTGCTGAATACGAGAAAATGTGCCTTAAACTTGTACCACATAAAATGCCCCCCAAATCTTCTTTTAATCACTTTGTCCCCTGTCATCAGCTTCAGTTGGAAAGTTTCAGGCAAGGTTTTGTGTGCAGACTTCAAGGGGGGCAGAGTTAGACTCTGGCATTGTGCCCTAAACCTTAATCAGCCCTAAGGGCCGAAACCCTAAGCCCATAAATCTTAAACCCTCAACCCTCAACCTTTAGATCCTAAACCTGTGGACTCATGCCACCAGTTCATGCAGATTGTTAATATGGATGGCATTGGAGTAGAAAGCCTCCTTCCCCATGACAATGATCCAACTGGGCAGCATTGCTGTAGTCATGTCTTTGAGCGTAGAATTAGCTATGCCCATTCATTGCTGTAGCTGGCTATTGTATTGTGATCTTCCAAAGCAGGACCATGGACACTTTTCTTCCATCTTACAGCTACTAGACAGCTCATAGCTGAGCCTGTCCACCAACTCCACTCAAATGGAGGCAACCTGCACAAACCCTAAGCCCTAAACCCCAAACGCTTAACCTAAACCTTGAATTTGTAGACTTACTTGGAGGGTCAGGGGACTTAGTAAGTAGGCTAATAACCCTATAAGCCATATAATAACTGCAAGTATCCAGAATATTAACCTACATATGAGCTATAGTCTAAACTCCTACTATCCCCCTTAATAACCCCTATAGTAGATCCCTATAGTAATCTCCTATATAGCCCCCTTTAAAGAGTTTAGACCATAGCTCATATGAAGTCCCCCTGACCCCCCTAAGTAAGTCATCTCCCACTTCCTAACACAACAGTCCTACTTGTAGGAAACCTAAGGCAAGGGCAACATATCCCTCAAGGTTATACCGTAGTTTAGGGTTTAGGTTCCAGGCTCCCTATTCCCGAGACCGAAATTCCCGCAGTAACACCGCACAGCAAATGAGCCATGATCTGTTGAATCCCACTTTATAATCCTTATATAACCCCTTTACGGAGTTTAGACTATAATCATCTCCGCCAATATTAAACACCCCACCCGCCTAATATTGAACACTCCCAATTGTGGTATAGTGTAAAATATTGGAAATATTTAATATTAGGGGGGAAGGGGGTTTAATATCAGGGGGAGAGGATTAGCTCAAATGAGCCCGAGAGAGCCTTGGCGGTGTAGGAGGCTTACGGACCCTACGCTTCCTTTCCTCCTCCTTGCGGAGCTCCTCCTTCAGAAGTCAAACGGTTGCGGGTGGGAGGGTTTAGGGTTCAGGATGGGTTTGGGATTTCATGAGGGAAGGTCTAAGAATCAGCTTAAGCATGGGGCTTGGGGTTCGGAAGTTTAGGGTTTACAGTTGGGACCTCTAGGGCATGTGGATAGACACGGAGCAGAGGGAGTCCCTGCTCAGAAGTAGACAAGGCTGGTTCAAAAACCTCCCCAAGTTACAACCAACTCATCGCATGGGTTCATACCGCTACATTTTTTTTTATAATTAGGGGTACCTTTTGTGAGTCCCTAGAATAATCATCATAGTACTGTGGGGTCTACATTGGGGTCCCGGTATTATCTGTATTGTGGGGAATGTAACAAATCAACGCACATCTCAGGCTCAGGAGTGGCCAGCTTGTCAGAATGTTCAGTCTAGAGCATGCAGGTCATGGAAGGCAACCCAGAATTTACAAAAAGCGCTAAGGAGAGTGCTTCTTTGAGGGTTGTGGTCAGGGTGCTCTATTCTTAGGCATGAAAATCCTCTAGTCACATTGAACGCGCTTTTCTTTAGAAAGAAACGAAGGCTGGGCCCACACCACAGGCAAGAACCCACAAGTAAGATTCGGCTTTACCTTGTCAAGGGATTATAGGGTATATATTGGGGGTTATATTGGGATAATGGAAAAGAAAATGGAAACTACTATAATGGAAAAGAAAATGGAAACTACTATACTGGAAAAGAAAATGGAAACTACTATAATGGAAAATCAAATGGAAACTACTATAATGGAAAATCAAATGGAAACTACTATAGTATATAGGGATTATAAACAGATTTCTGCCTTCACTTTTACCCAGCTGGGTTCGCAGATTCCCCACCGGTGCTGACTAGCCTGGTGAAATGGGAATGACTGTTTATGAAATGGGTTCGTCCTGGCCTCGACAATATGAGCCACTGAAAAGCAACAAAAGCACGAGTACCAATCAACGCATGCGGAACTAATGCTTTGGCTTCCGGCAGCTGCCTGGCCCCTTATTTCGTTATAATGCAAGCGTGTGCTTAACCTGGCTTGATAATTTTCAGTCTTTGCCTTCTTCAACCACTGATGCAACCTGTAGTCACATACCAACCTTTGCTGAGCTGCGTGGGCTCGCCTGAGACATGCGCCCTACTGCACATCAACCTACGAACGTCAGGCTAAGACGCCAAATCCCTTACGCTTACACCCTCCGCGCCAAAGCCTAACCCCAAATGCATGAAATCGACAACCTCACTTCAGGCCAAAAGGCTAGACTCTAAACCCTCAATGGCCTTTGCACTTTGCAGCTCAACCCTAAACGCTAAATGACCACACTTTTTAAACGAGTCCTTCTGGAGCTCGCTGCTGTCCGGAGGCATGACAGGCTGCGCTAGGATTGGGGACTTCTCCCGTTCCTCCTGGCGCGCTGGCGGTTGGAGGGTTGTGTGAGGGCTAAGGTGCAGGGATCAGGGCTCGACGCTGTCGGTGTTGGGTGTTAATGTTCAAGGCTATAGGGTTTCGGGGTTGTGGGTCAGGGTCTGGTGTCTAGGGCTTGGGATTGCAGCATCGCGCAGGGCTAGGCCTGAAAATTGTAGTAAAACGGGAACATTGCGTTGCTGTCAACACAATGAATGAACAAGACTCAAATTGTTCGTGGTGATTTTAGGGCTACTTGCGACATAATCGTGAGGGGCTATGGCTGCGCAGGGTTTTACGCCCCTTGTCAGGAGCATTCGAAATTTTCTCAACTTGCCTTGCACGCTGAACCCCATCGACCAAGCCTCATGATCGATGTCCTCCGGCTCCTTCATGTCTTCCTTCTGCTCCTGCAGGCTTAGGCTGCAAAATTGTGGAAATACACAATTTTGCACAGGGTCCTAAATAATCACCTGTATACTTTTGAGGCCTTTGAGACATCCTTTACAATAATGAGAAGCGGAGCCCGGGACCCTGATGCAGGTATTTATTCAGGTCTCATTGAGTAATAGAGTACCATGTTGGCCCTAAGAATGAGACAGTGCTGGCGCAGATGGGTTACAGTTACATGCTTTCCAACAATCTTCCGGAGCATGAACAGGTTGCTTAGAAACATCAGCCACATTTTTTACTTACCTGCGACATCCTGCAACCAGAAACACCACAGTGACAACTGTACCTTTGCATCAGAGCCCTGCACCTGCAATGCCAAGTACGACAGAAACCTGAAAAACAAAGATCATCCCCCCCCCCTTTTGCCTTATAATACCCTATGATACCCCATCATACCCTAGTAGTTTCCATTTTCTTTTCCATTATCTCAATATAACCCCAATATAACCCTAGATACCCCCTATATGCGCGGACCTCCTGTTTCTCCTCGTCCTTCTTTGCTTTCTCCTCATCCTCGGCTTCCTGCATGTCCAAAAATGCGTGTCAAAACGAGCAATCAAAAGCGGCCAAACAGTAAATACTATAAACCCTCTACTCATGAGTCCCTACATGGGGTCTGTATGCTTCTCCCAGAAGTTCTCGACCATTTGCTTTCGCATGTGTTTCTACAGCTCTACCGCTCAACTGTCCGCATCTTCACCAGATGTGAGCAAGCTGAATGGGGGAGGAAAACCAGCAAATAAAATGTGCATTTCTGGCCCTAGCCTGGACGCAACATAAACGAGTACGCGTGTGGCGAAGCGATTCGAAAAAAAAAAACACTTCAGTTCAAGTGGAACCCAAACTTGTCAGCGTACGGCTAAGACGTAACATCAAGTTACAAACCGGTCGGAGCCAACAACATGCCAGCAATACAGGAACATAAAGGAACAACCCAAAGGCCCGCTCAACACTCCGCAACAAAAAAAGGTCTAAATTACTCCCCCTCTTCTGTGAAGGTAGGGGGTGCAGAGGGTGGGGGAGAGAAAGGGAGGAAAATGAATTGTGGGAGGTTCAACCACTTTCTCGGCACTGACGCATGGATCATGGTGCGCCTGAGCTTTACCAGGACCATGGGCAGGCGAGCAGCAAAGGGAAGGAACGCCAATCATGGATCTCACATGTTTCACATGCGTGGCAACCCATCTCCACATGGTTTCCCAAAGCCATGTCTGAACAAACCTCCAGTTTCATGGAAACAGGCCCACCCAAAAAATCTGAGACCTATGCCCAGAGGGGAAAATTCGAATGGTAACAACACTGAAGAGTAGGCTTGAATTCGGTGCCCTGTGCTTATATAGAACATGGCACTTTCCGTTTGCGGATCCCTTTCCTGAATTGGGGCGCGGAACAAACAAGCCAGCCGAGGTTGCAATTCTACTTCAAAGCAAGTCAGGCCTGCACCTATAGGGGTTATATAGGGTTATATTGGGGTTATATTGGGGGTTATATTGAGATAATGGAAAAGAAAATGGAAACTACTAGGGTATTATGGGGTATAATGGGGTATTATGGGGTATTATAAGGTATAGAGAGCCTGTTTGAATGCGCCCCGCCCCTCCCGGTACCTAGCAGTTTGTACTGCCCTTAAGAGACTCCATTGTCCCCAAAACAAAATGCAGTTGAACTAATCCGTTCCCCCTAATATGAAGCCCCCCCACCCCTAAAACTAAATACTCCCACTATGTGGTATATAATGTATATTGGGAGTATTTACTTTAAGGAGGGGTGAGATGGTTTAATATTAGCAGGGGGATTATGTTGAATATATCGAAAGCTGTAATGAAGATGGGCCTGGGCCGGAGACTTCGGCGCCTCAGCGATGGCCGGCTCGGCGGTCGGAGGCGTTTTCTCCTTTCGGCTGTAAGACTCAGTGGAAAATGGGTGAAGGTCTTACAGTTCGCTACAGGGTTTAGCGGGTTTAAGGTTTTGGATGGTGCCGTTGCGCGCACATGGCGAATTATGAGAAATCTGATAAACACCTTGTGGATTCTTCATGAAAGACACGTACCATACAGTACCGGCACCAAGCACCCTGGCAAACACCCAAATTGACCAGTCTGAGTGTAGCGTGCTGGGCGTTTACTATCAGAATGCAAGCGCTGAAAGCGCGCGCATGCCTAGACCCTAAATATCCCTACCTGCGAGTACGTACCTACCCACATACGCACATACGCACATACGCACATACAGACGTACGTACATACATACATACATGCATACATGCATACATGCATACATGCATACATGCATACATGCATACATGCATACATGCATACATGCATACGTGCATACGTGCATACGTGCATACATGCATACATACATACATACATACATGCCAACATACATACATGCATACATGCATACATGCATACATACATACATGCATACATACATACATGCCCACATACATACATGCATACATGCA
>CAJNIZ010025136.1:45181-58915 GCA_905231905.1 Symbiodinium pilosum
TTACAGGGCCGGGGGGTGACCCAATATATACTATAGTAGTTTTCCACTCATGACGTTGCAGAACGAAGGATTTTCTTGGGCTACTGCGTTGATGGAGCTATGCACAGGGTTTGAAGTGCATGATAACCTGTTTCCCTGGTTCAGGGCTAAGGGGTCAAGGCTTTTAGGGTGCCAGCGCGAATTGGCAAGTACTGGGGAAATCGGTGAGAGATAGGTGCTCTGGGTCGAATCTGAGTACCCAAGTTGCGGCCCGTTTCTGCCAAGGTGCTCACCCCCAGAGCCCTTTCATGTCAGGAGTGCGGAAGATCCCAATGCGGCGGCTGAAGGATATTGAATAGACTGCAATGGCCCCCTCAGTGAGCACAACAAGATTCATGGATTTACTACGTGCCAACGACAACACCCTTTAGGGATTATCATCTAAATAAGTACTGGCTCGGCCTAAGGACTCGAATTCAGAGTTACCCTTCTACTCACGATTTCTCAGGATTGGTATGGAAATTTGCTTGACCTGACACGCCGTGCAGTCTTCAGACAGGTCTCTATGCTCCTCTCATGATCCGTGTACAAACGTCGAACTGCTGGCCCTCCATTTGAAAAGCCATCACGTCAAGATGATCCTTGATCATTAACAGAATGTCTCCGAACATTGCTGATTTGCAGCTGCCTCTGCTCATCAAGCGATGCAACCGCAGACTACACATTTTAAATCCAAATCGAAGCTCCCTGGAATCAGAGGCGGTTTAGCGTTTAGGCCTCCATCCCACTATCAAAACTGTTCTGGTCGTCAATCCAATGGCCACTCTGCAGCAATCAGTGCCTCTGCTGTCTCCGCTACATAGTCAGACAACTGTTAAAGAGCGACCTCTGATATCCCGGGTGAGTTTACAGTTTACCCATCATTCGGCCTTGAAACATTCTGTCCCATGTGGCAGCCTCAAGTCCCCGGGCCTAGTCTCTATACTACTCTTGTCTCAGCCCTAACCTCTGTAGACCACCTCACGTGACCTTAGAACTAACCATGGCAAGTCTTATAGAACTCTTCCTACGGAAAACCTCCCGGAATCCTGAAGCCCCAACATCGTAGATATAACTCCAACCCAGTCTCTAGAGTAAAGTCCTATGCAGCCCCTACGTTACGCAATGGTTGTTTCTTTGCACAAATGAGGGCTTGTTCAGTGTGCAGGCTTAGCTGAGCGAATGGTAGGAGGCTTACCGTAGGAGCCTTGCTTTCAAAACTAATAAATGCCCAGAACACGGTCCATCTTAACCCTTCCACCCCGTGGTTACTTGCCTCCGGCCCCACATGGCGGTATCCCATGAGCCAGGAGGGGGGCAGGTGAGGCACCGGATCCATGTAGGAGACCACCTGTGTGCAATTAGGGCTCCTCGGCTGTTGAGGTTTCGGGTCAGCCACTACCAGGGTCTTGGATTCAGGTTTCTGGCTGATGCTTCAGGGCTGGCCCAAGGCACTTTCTGGGACAAAGGATTTGGTGGAATTAGCTATCACTGACTGGGTGAGAAGTTCGGGCTTAGACGTTTGGGGCATGCTTTAGCCACCACCCTTTAATTTCGTTCAGAGTGAAGGGCTAGCTGTTATTTCTGCATTTTGGCTTTACGGTTGGTGTCTGTGTCGGCTGTGCGTCGGCATCTTCCGAAGGTCTTTGCTGGCCAGCAACTCAAAACTACTGCGCAGCATACGCTGGACCAGCCTTCGTCTTCTGCAGTTCCGTCTTCCCAAGAAAAAACAAAAATTCTTTGAATGTCGCAGCAATTGCTGACAACATGCCGCGCACGTAGGTATCCCTAATTTAGCATCCCGCGCCTGCTTTTTCCTTCACGCAATTCTGACACGGTTTGTGGGTAAAACTCGGCTCAAAAATCAAGGGTGTTCAAATGGAGCCCACAGAGTTGGGGCTTGCGAAGAGTTTCCTCCCTGCTGGTCCTAAAGGACATCCCGACACTAAACCTGTAAGCTGTATGGCAACCGGGCAGGATGTAAAGAAGGCACCTTGACTGACAGCTTTCAAGGATGAGCAGATGGGTAGTTCAGATCTTGTCGACACCATTTGTTGCAGACAGTTAGGATCATGTCCGCTGCCGCGGCCCGCAACGGCCATAAATCTCAAAAGAGGCAAAGTCCTAACAATTCAGAGGACTCTTTGAGAGAACTACCCAACTGCACCCTTTGAGAATGTGCCAGTTTCCCAAAATAAGGGTACCCCAATATTTACCCCAAAATACTACAGTCCTTATTATCGGAACGCCCGAAATGGTATCTCTAATTTTGGGAAACCCTCTTGCATCTTTGAATTCTGAACGGCCCGCTCTGCAGCCTGGCTTTTGTTGGGTTTAGGGCTTAGGGTGATCCAAAACTCCGATCTGGGCCACCTTGAGCTTATCCAAATAAAGAAACAAGACGTTGGCAGCTGCTGTCAAGCAGCTCAAAAGAACCAAACACGTTTTTTTTCTGAAGGTCGCTGAGGATAGCTTCGAACCTTTTGCCTGAAAGCCAACCCGTTGAAGATAACTTATATCAGTGTCGCAGAGAGTCAACAACCTGACAAGCGTCAGAAGAGCCCCTAAAACGCATGCCTAAGCAAACCGAATACACGTTTTACAATGTATGTGAATATGTGACCCTGAGCACTATTCATGCTAGCATTTCTATAATTCCTACACTCGAAACTCGAAATCAAACACCAGGGCTGCTTTCAGCAGGCGAAGTAGATTTGGAGACGCTCCACGAACTCCAAGGGGGATACTGCCGTGTCGAAGCCTCTCCTACACGCTCGCGTGGAATTTCAGGATTGGTTGGGCCGTATTTGGGGATCTCGTAGCTTGGATTCTCTATCTACAAACGCATCTATGTTTGGAAGGTGCCTCTATGTGTCAGCACGCACACACTCACGCAATCAGCCCTTTGCCGGGCGTTGCCTTGGTATACCTATCTCTGTATCTGTTCTGGCTCGGGAATCTTCATAATTACGGGGCTTGGGGGCGGTTAATAATAAATGAGTAGAATAGAATCGGCCGCGTGCTTCGGGCTTTAGGACTAGCGTGGGGGGCTGGGGGTGCATAGCGGAAATGCATAAGTTCATCCTTCAACAGTGTCTATACCGGCCGGGGTGTTGGCTTACTCTAGGGATCCAAATAGTCCAATGTAGGCAATATTTACAGACTGCAGGCCCAATGCAGGCATTACTTGCATACTTGGATCCCTAAACCCTATGCCCTAGCCGTAAATCCTAAATGGTGGCGGTAACCCTATGCCCTATTTGGTTACTTGGATCCCAACAGAGTGGCTTATCATAGTGGGCTCCAACTCCAACCCCCTGCATGCCCGGCATGTTGAAAATGTCCGGGGTATCTCAACGCGGTTTTTATACTTGAGCTTTCATAAGGTTTCTATCATGGTCATATGGGGATACACCGGGTTAGGGGTGGCGCGCTGCTGGAGACCTTAGATGCTTCCGCATGTGAATGTATGTATTATAGATATATAGCCAGGAAACTCTGGTATTTCCGAGATGATCCTGAGGTGCTGAGGACTCTTGCTTTGAGAGCACACGGCCTTGGTAAGCAGTGGCGGCTCGTCTTTGAAGGCCAATCTTATATTTTGGTTTCGTCGTGAAAAGATCACTGTCTTTCTCGGTCTTGATTTTTAACTCAATAATCTATCACACACACACAAACGCATCCTCCTCGCCGCAAGGCACATGCGCCCAGCCTGATCCATATAACCCCTAGACCATCGAGCGCCTGGAACCCTTGTAGAATTGCAAGGTCACCTAAACCATAATAAAATGGAGTACTCACAGTAGCTTTAACATTAATAGTAATCATAATAATAAGTATAATAATAGTGATCGTAATAATAATAGTAGGAATATTAATAACATCAACCCTAAGCGCGGCAGCTCCTTGCAGCTGAGGCAAGCATGACTAGAAGTGTTCTCAGGGAACTTTAGCCAAAAACTCTGAAGGTGCAAACAATCGCAAGCCCGTATAAAGTATATGTTGGCGCTACATGGGGATATATGGGGATATATGCTAGGGCTATGTGGGGGCATTAGGGATCTATGGGGGATATAGACTCTACCCGAAATGCGAAACGTTAGGAGAGGCAGATGCGGTGGGCAATGGAAGAGAGCGCACAGACCCCAACACAGGACCCGGCGCCTAAAGGGAACTTAAGTGAGTTTAGGCAGGGATGGCAACATGAGCTATAATCAATCCACACTCCTAGTATCGTCCTTAATAATCCCTGGAAGACTCCCCTCTATCATCCCCCGTATAACCTCCTGAAAGGAGTTTAGACTATGGCTCACATGGTTGAGAATGAGGGTTTCATGTTCTGAGCCTCTGCGGATTGTACATGCTCTTAAGGGTCTAGGCAATCCCTTAGGTCAAGACCTCAACCCAGACCCTTTTAATCTAAACCCTGATTTCTTCATATCAAGCCAGCGTGCCTTTGCGTGACCCGCTGTTGGTGAGCAGATGAGACAATATGGGCAGTACTTGATGCCAAGGTAGAGTGGCAGGAATGATGATTGTGATTTGGAGTTGGGGTCTTTTGCCGGCGACTTCCGGTCCAAAATTGTTGGGTTCGGATGCGGGGGTCCTCGTCTGTGGCGCTCCGAACACGGACAGAGGCTGTCCACTAAACCCTAAACTCTGTCATCTTGTTGCAATATGCCCACATCAACAATCAAACTGTACTAAGGCAGATCGGGGCTGTCATCCAGTACATGTTAACCACTTTATCCATAAAATATGATCCCTACATAGTCGATATGTAGGTATGGGCTGAGGGTTTTAGGGTACAAATTTCCTTTCTTCCCTACTAGCCCCAGTAGCCAGTAGGCTTTGTTCATTTTTTGCTGCTGCAAGCTTCACTAGACCCAAATCTGAAGGTTGAGCAACCTTTTCTTGCTGGTTGTTGAAAAGGCGATGAGAATAGAAACTACGAAGTGATTGGGGACTTTCTTGGGAACACTACAGAGATCCATTCCTCCAGTCCCGACTGATAAGCAGTGAGTCCTGTGCCCGCCCCATCTCTTACCTCTGGATTTGCCGTGATATGTGGCGCAAAAAGCTTGCTAAGCTATAATCTAAACGCCTTAAAAGGGGTCATATAGGGGATTATATAGAGGCTGTTATGGGTGTCATTGAGGGGCATACTGGGTAGACTATGGTTCATCTGGCAGCATCCTACAATTAGGCTCTCTGTCAAGGAAATGGCCGTTTTCACAAGCATAATTCGTTGATTGGATGTGCGACTGGTCAACTTCGGAAGCCCAATCATTTTGGTAAGGGATGTTGCTCATCCATGGTCCATAGAGCCATACACCTCCAGAATGCCTGACCCTTCACTGTCACGGTACGAGGACGACCCACATCTGACCACAGCAAATGATTCAAGTGCCTGTGGCACCTACCTCTGATTTTTCTTCGAGCCTGCCGATGAAAGGCAGCGCAAGGAATGAAAATTTCAGGCACGGGCACAGGCCAGATTTTGTGATTGCCCGTCTAATTGCACCTGGACCTAAAACAAAACTCACAATACCTGCAGCGGAACCCGTCTTCTAGGATCGTGCAGGCATGCGACGAGGTTTGGCTGTTCCGCATAACAGGAAAGGAGCCTATCTTGAGATTGCTTCTAGCTCTTGATTCTTTATCCCAGGGTTGCAGGTTCAGGGGGTTTCGTTCTAAGGGTGGAGCAGGACTTGCCGAGAAGTCTCGCTTGGAGAAAGCTTGCCTGCTAGCAACGGGACAGCATGAAACGCATATAAGTGTATTTTTCGACACACTAATGCACACACATATTGGCAATACATACATACATACGTACATACATACATACATACATACGTACGTACGTACCTACATACATATATACATGCATGCATACACACATACATACACTCAAACACTCAAACATACAAACATACAAACAAACAAACAAACAAACAAACAAACAAGCATGCATGCATGCATGCATGCATACATGCATACAAGCATACAAGCATACATGCATACATGCATACATGCATACATGCATACATGCATACGTGCATACGTGCATACGTGCATACATGCATACATACATACATACATACATGCCAACATACATACATGCATACATGCATACATGCATACATACATACATGCATACATACATACATGCCCACATACATACATGCATACATACATACATACATACATACATACTGGCCGTATGTATGTAACACATATGTCTTATGTAGCTCCTGAGGTCTGAACTGGGGTTCGTCTTTGTACGAACCTCCTGCTGTGACGCACATCCTGTAAGCAAATGGAATCCCACAGGTCTAAGTTTTAGCGTTCAATTCTTACAAATTCTAAATGAAGTTGTCGGAATCCTCTGAAGGACTCCAAACTAACCAGGGCGATTAAATCTGGAAGTTCCAGACTACAGACTCACTCCATTGTATACGCATTTGGCGATGTCCAAGTCAGAGCCCTTTGGAAACGCCAACGACTTAGCAAATCTTGATTACAAAGGCCCTCCCCGCACAACAAGAAACCAATTTTTTGGAAACTTCCATACAAAATCTCGCGGGCAGGATCCGACCCTAAACGTTAAACCCTAAACTTTACCCTGGGCCCTAAGCCCTAAACCGTAGACGTAGACCTTTTGCCCCAAAACTTAAACCCCAAAGGCAAATTTAGAATACCCTAGCCTTGTAACCTTGCACACCCCACCCTAGACCTTACACCCTGGACCCGACACACCGCACCCCTAACTTTGACCTGAAGTGTCCTCCTTCTCCTCCGTTTCCTTGTGCAGCTCGGTGGCTTGATGCCTGGGCCGAAGAATCCGCCAAAACAGCTGTCACTTTCCAGACTTCTCGAGAAAAGGTTTAGGGTTGAGGCTTAGGTTATTAGGGCTTAGGGTTTAGGCGAGGGTATCAGGGTTTAGGGTTTTGTAGTACGAGGGTTGAAGGTTGAGAGCACAACGAGGAAGAGCCTAGGGACCACAGCCATATGCATATGTATACATCAATGTATCTGTACATGTAGACTATATTTGGGGATTTGGGAGTCCTTGTCGCAAGTTGTGTAGGGGTTGTTTTGAGCTTAGCTATGAAGAAATTCGAGTGTTATCCATAATCTTGCCACGTTTTATAACACACTATGCTCCAGACTGATGGCTGAAACTTCGTGGCAATGCTGGCGTTCCCAAGTACTGGTTGGCCAATGCTACTCGGCTACTCTCATGCCACAATCGAATTTGTTCTGTGAACCTTCGTCATGCTTGCACGATGCACAATTTCTGCCCTCAGAAGCACTGCCTGGAGTTTTCTTGAACTGCATGCCGAAGGTACTTTGCTTTGGCATCCTCCTCATCTGAGTCGACGTCGCTGAACGCATCGAACAAGTCGTCCACCTGAGTGTCTTGAAACTTCAGGTGGAGGCGGGAGGCATGATTCAACAGGAAGTAGGTGGCTTAGAGAGATCGCATTGGATCCCCGCTAGTCCCGCCAAAGTACTATATGGTACTTCGCATGTACAACAGACGCACAATTCCAAACAACGATTTGAATGCCTTTAAGCCTCAGATTTGCCAGGCAGCTCAAATTGCACCACCAGGCACTGAGTAGAAACACCGGGCCTCCCCCCACTGAAACCCCACTATCCTAATCAGTACTCTCGTTGCTTGGCATGATGGACATCCTGTCAGAATCGCACCTTGCTTCCAATATGCTGCGTTCAACGGTGGTGCCAAGCATTGACACAGCGTATTTCAAGCAATAATTAGATGTGTTGATTACCCGAAAGCTTGGTACGTACTGCTGTGACTCTTGTTGACGGTTTGCTGTCCTTGCTGCCTTTGCCCATCTATAATTTTGTAGTACTAGCTGGTGATCCTCGCCGTACCTTTGCTACTTAAGTTTTCCGCATTTGGGCAACTTCTACGAATTACTGGGACGAGTCTGGCACTAACGTCATGTCATTGCATTGATTTGTAACATCAGGTATGTGGTAGTTTCCATAAACAGGGGGACCCCAATATAGACCCCCAAATACTATAAACCTTATTATACAAATCCGCATTAAAAGGGACCCTAATTTTTGGAAAGCCCCACATATGCGAGATGACATCTGCCCGACCGTCATCCTCGCTCGGTCTTTCGCGCTTCACGTTTACCCAGCCCCCAAAAGGATCCAGAAAATGGACCCCCCCAATAACCCATTAAGCCATTACTACATTGGGGAAGCTAGGGGATTATTTGGGGTTCCATTTTTTGGCTCCTTTAGGCGGTCTGGGTAGGGTTTACGGGAATGTTTTCGCCGTTGTAATTCATTGTTCAACCAAATCCAAAACCAAACCCAAATATTTTCTGGCTAAATACCCATGGCATCCCATGGCATAGTGGCCACGAAATGATAGGATCCCGTTTCCAAGGCGTTGCTCAACAACGAACAAGTTACATACGTTGATCGTGATATGCAACATTTTTAGGTACCGCCACCGCTACGTGCCGGGAAGAATCCTTGAATACCATTCCGCATTAGCTTCGTGGCGCCGGATGGAACGGTCATTGAAATATCGGCTGTGTCCTTGTTATTCCTGATGGCCATTTTGAAGCTATTCCGCTCACCCGCATAATCACCCCCCCCCCTCCCCCCAAAACAGTATCATCCTCAATACGATACCTTTACACGGGAGGATATGGACATCGCTATGGGGTGGGGGAGGCTAATTCGCAAGAAGAGGGCGAAACAGTTAAACACGTCAGCATACGTCAGCAGTGCAAACCTTGAAATTCCCCTCGCTCTCTCTCATTTCCGGGCGCTTAAACAATACCAGTATTCACCGTACACCCCGAATTTCAAGTGTGACTACTTGCATAGCTAGTCTTTGAATGCCAAATTTCAAATCGGCGCTGAAATCAAGGTCCCACAACTGTACACAATACAAAACCAACCCCAAAATTACCACCCCACAAACAAGCAACAGTCGTACCACATCGCAACTTGGAGTTAACGGCCCCTGAGGCTGCCACGGTCTCCTCCAAGCGTATGTTTCGGGGCCAGCTTTAAGGGTTGTATTTAGGGTTTGGGGTTTAGGGTTTAAGGTTTAGGGTTTAGGGTTTCTGATGATCTTTTTTAGTGTGTCTCGGCTGCGGTGCCCTACCCGTAAATGACTCCTCGCACGCCTTAGGATCGAGGGAGCGCAAAAGCGGACGAGTAGGGCCCGAACAGTAAGCCGGTATCACAACTGTTTTTGATTCGCTCCTGGTGTGAGCGCACAAAACATTGTACAGGTTGGAAAACCTGAGCTTGGCATCAAATTGGAGCGTTCACGGTGTGGCTCAAAACAGGTTTCGCTGCCATGTGGCTGAGGCAAATCTGATACTTTCGTTCTTGTTATTTTCGCAATCAGGGTCTTCGGGGACATCCTGACTACAGAATCTGTTCAAATGTGCAAGCATGCTGGCTGACCAACTGGACACCCTAGCCAGGCCGCTATACAGGCCACACCCAAAGAACTCGACCCGCCTGTTGCTCTCAAGCTTCTGAGATGATACTCGGCGTTAATTAGATGGCAGGAGCGAATGCTATCGAAACCTTCCTTTGAACTCCAAAAGATCAGTCCGAAGTGACCCTGAAACGCATGGAGCTCCTCATCCGAGAAGAAGCCGGTCCTCAGCTCAAGAAGCTTTGCAAAGTTGACAGAAACCCCATGGTGTTTCCTCGTGAGGAAACCAATAGCTTGGCAAGATAAACGGGGTCTCAGAGAGCCCATGCGAATCCTCGAGGGATGGGATCAACATACCTGGTAACCCCCTACGAACTTCCTTGACAACACTTATCATCAGGGGGTTCACTAGAAGAAAACGGCTTCGCTGTATAACGCAGACATCCCCGTGATTAGCTTCTTGCTTCAAGGAACAACATCAACAGTGGGACAAAACTTGTTTAAAATTCAGAAGCGCCCGGGCAAAGACCTCAATCTATGCTTTGGTATGGCATGAAGGAGTTTTGCACTAAAAAATCAAGCCCAATTACTACAGGCCACAACTATGATTGTCAAGATACATGGTTCCACTTCGCGCATTCCCATTCCCAAAGCCTCAACTTGCTTCCAAGAGGCTTCTCTCCGATCAAGAAGTAGTCCAGCTTGGCCATACCCTGCAAGCACAAATGTTCATCGCAGTTCCCTGTTTAGCATGCCCGTCCACTCCAAAGCCCAAGCCTCGTATCAACGTTTGGTCTGATTGTCGATGCCAACCCTCTTGTCCAAAGTCATGCGCATCCCAAAATAGCCCCACAACAACCATATGAGGAACCCCAATGTAACGACGACAAATCGGGGCTCGGAGCTACACAGCAAAAAAGGGTTAGGGTACACATCAGTACGCAAATGCCATTGAAGCATACCATGCTTTCCTCTCCTCATTGGACTGTATGGCATTCCATTGATTGAACAAAGCTCTCGCAGCAGGCATAGCCTGATGCTTCTACAGACTGGCGGGTTGATCCTCATGTACAAAACCGTACCTCTAGCTGTCAAAATAACCCTTATCAAATCCAAGGTATGCTTGACAAAGCTGAGGCATTTATATTATGTAACCCTACATTGGAACCCCTCCCCCAATTAAACACCCCCCACCTGCGTAACAAGAAGTAATATAATACTTTTCATTAATTTGTCGAATATTGCTATTTTGGTGCTTGTGTGAGTTTAAACTGTTGAGTTGGCATCCGGTACTTCGTAAAAGTCCTCCAAATGTGGACGGCCGCCCAAACAGAAACTGGACTTCAGAAGCGAGGTAGGTAGGCACTAGTGAAGCAATAACATCATCCAAAACGGCAATAGTACGGGGCTATAATATATGACCCTTTTATGTCAGTAGCGCGGCCCACTTGAAACTTCAAATTTGCATATTCGCAAAAGTATATCACCATGTTTTTGCACGTCTGGACACACCTCCAGGCTCGTGATTTCAGGGGGTCATGGGTGGTGTGTACTGGGAATTATGAAGGAGCCCTTTTGAGACATACCCGAATAACCACAAGAAGAAGCAAAGCACGCTGTAGGCCTTGGCAGAGGGGATCTCCGGAGCCGGTTTCAACTTCTTGGGCACCCGCGTAGGCTCGCCCAAGTCCTGGCGCTCTGTTTTCTTTTTTGGTTCGGGGGAAGGGATTACACCAGTCTACCCAAGGCTGGACCTCAAAGCCCCAGAACCCTCGCAGGACTCTCTGCTTATGACCTCGCGATTTCCAAATACGTTCTGCAGGGCTTGGGTGATGAACCCAAAATTGCAGTTTAGGGTTTAGGCACATCGTTGCCAAACCAACTAATTAGGTCTACCTCCTTTAGAATTCTGTGACCAAAGCTTCCCAAATCTCGTGACATGCGGTGATTTGGGCTGCAAATTGCTATACGGATTCTCAAAACTTGAAAGCTAACGCGAACCAACCCCTGCCTCCAAATTCATACCCACTCCATCCCAAAACGTAGTGACTCATGGACAGCCAACACGGGAAGTTTGATGAAGGCTCTGGCAGTTGGCAATGCTCGCAAGGAGGAAACATCGCAAACAAATATCGAATCTTGCTCAGCTCGCATGAACTTGAGAACAAACATAATGCAGAAAGAATGCCTGGTTCAATTGGACACCCCGCCGCCTTCAAGAGGCTGGGGACAACCAATTCAACACCCTGGATCTTAACCCGAAAACCTCAAACCTTAACCTCAAAAACCTAACTACATCTCGCCCAACACTTGGGCTCTAATCCGATGCGTAAAACATAAACCCCGAAACCCAAAACTACCCTTAAAAAGGACCCCATTAACCCTAAACCCCAAGACGTAAGCCCGAAGCCTAAGCGACAAACCCTAAACATTAACCCCCAAACACCAAACCCTAAACCCCTATGTAATCCCTAAATAACACTACAGTATAGTAGCTTCCATTTTCTTTGCCAGTAACCCTTAGTAACCCACCCTGACCTGCGTGAGGCTTTGGAGCGCTGCTAAAGCAGCCTCATTGTCAACCTCGAACAAATCGTCGTCTGCCTCCTTCCAATCAGTCTTATTTTTGGTGTTGTTATGCTCTAACATCCCTATAGAATGCTGGAATTTTTGGTAAGTTTGCTATGTAATGATGGAATTTGGATGAGAGTTGGTCATATTCTTGCTTTGTATTCAAAAGCGGTGAAAAACGCAGTACTATTAGCAATACGATCTTTATTATGATTGTTACTACTATTGTTATGACTGTTGTTATTGTGAGAACCTGAACGTATATAAGGTTTCGAGGTGAAACTATATAAAGATTAGGGTTTAGGGCTTCGGGTCTCAGCCTGAGGTTTAGGGTGTGTAGGGGTGAGGCTGTATGGGTGATTGGTTTAGGGCAGCTGAGGGCGTAGCGTTTCGGATCTTACGGTTGGGATTCAAGGTCCAGGGGGTAGTTGAAGCTTAACAGGTTTCGGGATTGGGGTTCGGCACGCAAGGTTTAGGCTTTCGGCTGCGGGAGTTGGAAGCCCTAGTAGACTGAAAGTCTGCAAGATTCGCGTGTCAATTTTTGGACCTGGCGTGACATTGTTTTAAGTCATTTCTGTGTAGAAAGAGTGACAGGGTGTTTCAAAAAGGATGGTGGTAGTTTGGGAGTCTGGGGGCCTGTGGAGGCCTGCGCGTTTAGGATTTTTTGGGGGGTGCTATTGAAATACCAGGCTGGAAGGTCCAAAGCATTCAGACAATGTTGGTCTGTGGGCTCACGGAATGCTGCAAGTTTTGACATTCAATTTCCATCAATTTCCCCAATATGGCCTCAACCCAATCCGCCTAGAAACTTCTATAAGGATCCTGCAACCTGAGAGGTCCAGTTTTTGACATCCATGGTAACCAAGGTCTCAGGGTCCACCGGCCGTTTCAACTTCGGCTTCCTTGGACTCATGCCTGACATTCAAAACCTTCAACTTAGGATAACCCCCCACCCTGTAATAGCGGCATAATCGGAATATGAGAGGGCCTTGATATAATCACCATTATCCCTCATAGTCACTATTACTGGGTGGGGGGTCCACCGAACCCTCAACATACATGAATTGCAAAGCTCGCGCTTCACTTGCTTATTTGTATAGGTATGCTCACCAACGGTCCTTTTGGAAGACCCTGCAGTAACACCAGTTGTGCTCTGTAAGCGTCTTAATCTATGCAACATAATGCAGCATACCCACGTGCATCGTCCAGCCCGGAAGTCCAAAGCTGAATCCCAACATTCTACAAACTTAGACACCTGCGAACACCGTAGGTGTTACGAAGCCTAAGCCCTAAACCCTAAATAGTAGCTTCCATTTTATTTTCCATTGCCCTATAAAAAAACCCTAAATACAATGGTAGTTTCCATTCTCTCTTCCATTATCCAAACTGCCAACCCCATTACTCCCTTGAACCGGCCTCAGTTTTTGAGGCTGCAGGTCGCTTCGCTTCCTGCAGGCAGCGCTGGGTGCCGGCGCAGAGATACAAGCAACCCTAAACCCTATATACCCTATAACCTTATATACCTGTACGTGATCCAGGGTTGCTCCCCCGCCGCCCACCACCCCTCCGCCTCCCCCTCCCGTGGACCCCGTGGTTGTTGTGGCCTGTGGCACCTATGCGGTGTTGGTGATTTTCCCCTCCCCCCCTGTCGTTCCTGTGGTTCTGGTGCTCCTGTCCATGTGGTTCTGCTCCTC
>CAJNIZ010025136.1:59015-80238 GCA_905231905.1 Symbiodinium pilosum
ATGAAAAGGGATTCTGGGAGGGTGGGGTAATAGCAAACACGTGTAGTGATATAAGAAGGCATGCTAGCTTCCAGCTCTAGCTAATCGTAGACCCTAAACCCTGAACCCTAAATCCTAAACCCTGAACCCTAACCGCGATGTCTGACTCGAAAGCTGGGGTCCTCGGCTCTGCGAATGAAGCTCTCACCCTGCTCCTTGAGACCAGCCTCTGCAAACTTCTCCCTCATGAGAGGGCTGAGCCTTGGGCTTGGATTCGAGGATGTATGGTCCCCCTTTTCAGTAAATTGAATATGGCTATTTGGGTATGTTAAAAAATATATATTACAATAAAGGCTTCGGGGGCGCAGTTTCCTGGAGGTAGGAGAAAATCCTGTAACTCAGCAGGAAGTGGACTTCTAGGCCAAACTTCCTCCCAAAAAACATAATCATAAGCCTGTAAACAAACCTGACCTAAATCCTATACCTTGAATCCATCATCGGGCTTTCAGATTCGGCTGCAGACAAGCGCTTAATGGGTTTGTGGTTCAAGGTCAAGGTCTCGGCTGTTGGCACGTACCTTATGAGCCCGTGCCTCCTACAGGGTGGTACCCCTAGGTACATAATTATACTTATAAAGCCCATAGCTATGACTACTGGTCTCTATCACACGTATATTTATCCCCTTGAAAGTTACTGCAAAACCCACGTTAGGGCTTAGGGGTGCACATCTCCCGCGCCGGCCCGACACTTTGGTTCAACTGGTGAATAAGACCACGTCTCCCATGTCTTTATAGTCCACAAAAATCCAACAAAACACTGCAGATTGACCTAAAACACGTGACCCCCTTCCGGGTCAGAATTGCCCTGATGTCATCTCTTGTACAGTCTACAATGAATATGTACCAAAACAAGCATGAAGCTCCATCGACCTAATACCCGAAACGGGACGATCAGGATGGGAATTTAGGGAAGAAACTTCAGCAAACTGTTCCACGCACTTTAGGAACGCGAGCCGTGTTCCCACTAAGCACTAGTCGGCTTTTGAAAGGCGGGGCAACAGGCAGGCGTAGAGGGCTGCATCTCAAGCCCTCTTATTGTATCAGTAGAACACATCGGAGATGAACAGGACAGATGCTTTGGACAAAATACAACGCCTGCTATGTGCTTGCGTATACTTGCCCAGCTATGTTGCCCTTCAGTTTCTACCAAGCTCGCTATATCTCGCTATGGAGTTTTAAGAAAACAGTGTTCAAAACCTCCCATGGGCAGACCGAGCCACAAACAAAGAAGCTCTTCCGGCGACCTGAGGCACGCATGAAGTTTTGACAACAGAAAACGGCCCGGCATGTTGCGGGTTGGGGCCCCATGCGTTCGCGGTTCTGAGGAGTTTGGACTTGAGGTGCTTGATGCTGGTGTTTTTGCTGAGGAAGACTCGGTGCATGGGTTCAGATGGCAACTCTGAGGCCGCTACCGTAAGACCCGAATGAAGGGAATTGAGCACACCTCGAATCCTAGACCTTCTCAGAACATGCCCGAAGATACACAGAAACGGTCTGGGAGAGGCCCGAAAAAGTCACAAACAGTCCGGGAGATGCCTGAAAAAGGCCAGAAACGGTCTGGGACATAGCCGGCACATCTTACATAATATCCGCAAACCACAGACCACAAAAAGAACACATAAGCAAATAACGTACTGGTTCTTAGTAGGGAATAAAGGGAATATCACATATTCTTATATTACACATACAGTATATTCCCGGATTCCCTACCCAGAACCAGTAAGATGATTAGTCCCAGGACATCCGACTTTATGATCGGTTCCTGTGTTGATCACCACCCCTAAATTCAAACATTGTTCCGAAGGCCGTGGATGGTAACTCTTCGGAATTGGCTTCAACAGGAGCTGTCCTTTACGCAGCAGAGCCCTGAACCCTGAGCTGTGAAGCTAAGTGTGGCAAAGTGTCAAGCGGTGGACAAAGCTTCTCTGATGTTGGTCCAGCTTCGCCAGTGGGGTATGCTGGTCGTAGTGGCAGAACTGGCACCAGGCACCCTGAAAGGACTTTTTGCTGCAAATCTTCAACCCTCAACCCTAAATCCCGAATCTTAGGTTGAGCCCCCACCCAATAATAGTGACTGACTACACGGAATAATAGTAGTTATCTCAGGGTCCCTCTGTGTCCGTAGTGTACCACTATTTCTGAGCCCGGGCCGAGCCTGACCTAAATACCTATTAGGTTTGCATAAGACAAAACAGTATCAGGGTTTAGGGTTTAGGGCTTTATCCCCTGACCACCTTGACACACATAAAATGGAAGGGATAGTAGGCGGTCACACCAAAACGCTTAACACTAAGCCCGTGTACTGTTTATAGTGCCGCAGAGAAGAGCCTCCGACATTCTTGCTCCAACTGTAGCAGAGTGCCGGTTTGAGGCTAGCTGTTGATCTATCACGTGGTGGGTTGTCAGAATTGTGGTCCTTTCTGGGTCCCTAAATGTAAAACGGGCCCTGATGTATTTAGGGCGCCAATGCAAAAAAAAACAAAGTCCGCAGATTGGACCACCTTGCATGCACGGTATTAGATTACCGCAACAACGTCTGGCATGACATCTGCAAACGATGGCAACCTAACGCTTTTCCAAACCATGACCCCGTATGCAAAGGACTCGAAAACATGGGTCCCTAGCAACATTCCCCTAATCTAGCCCATTTGCAATAGCAACCATAACATTCTCTCCCCCTACGCCCCGCGAGCAAGGAAAAGGATACCAACCTAAATCTTGCGCAGGCCGCAGGTACAAGGTAAGCGACTTTTGCAAGCCGTGCCTAAACCCTACACCCTGTACTAACTCTGACGCGATGCGAAACCACTGGCAAGAAGAGTGCTGTACTTTTTTGTAAGGCCTTGAAAGGCGGCCATCGTAAAGGAGCCTCGCTTTATCACGGTGCATCGTGTCTCTCCTCGCTAATTGTGTATCGTACTCTGCTTGACCCTCCTAGCCTCTGCTCCTGTTCCCTGTTGGTGAGCCTTCTCTCGCCAACTGGCAATGCGGCGCTTCTACGTGAAATTAATAGTTTTCTTCGTAGCAGGTATACTTAAAGCCTTCCAGCAATCGACCCCAGAATTGAGACTTCAGCACCTTCTGGCACATGCTGTTCTTCAGGATGTACACGCAAGGGCGGTGGCAAAGGATGGGATGACCCCAACTTCCGCAGCTCAATGGCTCAGACGCGGGAATGTCCACTGCCTGGCTGACCGGCTGACTGTCTACCTATGCATGCCAGGCTAGGATGTGCGTTGTACCTCAACATGGAAGTTATGAATGCTGCAAGGAGGTCTCAAAAGGTGGACTGCTCTTGACTTGTTAATGTGACCTCTCTTTCAAGACCAGTTGTCAACCTGAATGATAAACAAACGGGTGATGAACACAGAACAGCCTACCTAAATTGTGCTTGCGCAGAAGTACTCTTGCTTTGGTAAAAAATACATTGCCAATGGTGGCTCGCAAATACCGGATAAGTTTTAAGAACTTTTTTGCACCAGGTATACCATAGCCACCCCCGTCACATGCCTTTAGACACAGACCTAACTAAACAATTAAGCAACAACCAATTAAACCAAATCTAGATCGGTTTTATTTCGATTTTGTAGTCTATGCCCATTTCAACTTGGCAGCCAAAAGTCTGAGCGATGTTCTCGATGTTATTTCGATTTTTTGTCGATCTTAATTGCAGTTTGGGAGATGTTAAGACAGCTCTGTCTTTTATTTAACGAGCGGGAAACATAACCATACGGTCCCAAGATCACTGTTCGGGAGTCGGAACCCTTTTCATGCTCTGATGCGTTTTGAGCGGTGTATGTTCTTTGTGTTCGCGCAAATTCGAAGCAGTTTGCAAAGCAAGGTCCTGTGCCCAACTCAGTGCTTTTCTGTTGTCATGCCGGTTTTGAGGGCCCAGCGCGTGCAATCGCATGACATCCACTGTTCGGGTCCGCTCGGTCTCCAACATTCAAAGCCAACACCCTGCGCATGGGTTCCCAAACTACCGCCCCGATTACCCCCCCGCTTTGGCTCCCCCTTGATCCATGTAATTTAAGGATAACGAGGGGTGAATAAGGGGGAACCTATAACGAGAGGTGTAGTATAAGCCAGGGGCAGTAGGGGCATCCATGTTCAGTTTGTCTCCGATTTCTGTGCATCCAGGCTGCAATGCCTGGTCTCCGAGATTGAAACCCAAAACCTTCAACCTCATCCCTTAGCCTCCATCCTTTTGCCTTAAACCCACATCATAACCCCCCATACAAGGGGCCTAAGTGAGGTACTTACGTATCTCATGTTGAGGTATAGTTGAAGTATAATTTAGTTACAGAATCTAAAACCTTAATATACACAGCTATTGTAGCCACAGTAATCTCGCCATCTTCTAGACTCTTTTCAACCCTAAAGCCGTCAAGCGCAGGACTAGGTGCCGGCTGCACAGATGCTAGGACCATCTGCGGTGGAGGGAAGCTAGCCACCAGTGCGCTCAGCGTGCCGCCTGGGTTCAGTTGAACATCTCGCGGGAGGTTATTTAAAAAATGCCCTTACCCGAAGGGTCCGTGATAGGTAGATACATATGCATGCAACATCATGCAATATGTTGGGGGCCCTCGGAACGGGCTTCCCTATAACTGTTTGGGGCCCAACGGTGGATGGAGGAAATCTTGCATGGGAAACCCATAGCGCTGCAATTCCCAGCGTATACTACATGTTGGAGGGTACACAATTTTCCAGCATCCACGGAAGTGTAGGCCATATAGCTACATGGACCCTCTGGGCTAAGTGCCGAGTCTAGCTGCCCGGGTTCAGGGTCATCCTGTCCCGAGATAATGCTGACCAATGGCAAGACTGAAAGCTTGAGGTGCAAACGGCTGCGTCAAGATCGAGCCCCTATTGTGTGCGCCCACAAAATCATATCATATTAAACGTCAGTAAGACAGAGATAAAAAGCTCCTAAGAAGGACCCTTAGAAAGGACGGATTTGTAGCCCAAAGGACCCATGTAGGTATATGGTATACACTATATTATGGGTTATTCTCAAAATGATGGGCCATTTTTTGTGGGACCCTCATTCTGCTTGCAAGTGCCAGTGTCTGTTTCCAGCTGACCGGGGGCTGAAGGAAGAAGTCTGACCCTGTCCCTGCCCATAGCCCCAACAACATGAAGTGCTTCCAGAGAAGAAGTGCCTTAATAGCTCAGCAAACACATGCCCTGCAAAGTCTCCCTAAACACCAAACCCCTTCCTGACAACATCCCAGACCTTCAGTTCTTCCGGGCTGGTCCGTCCGGTAGGGAAGCACACTAACACTTGACTGCTCATTCAATCTCACCGTGGGGAGGAAAAGGTGCAAGGGCAGATTTAAAGCACAATCCATCCGGGTTAGTATCGCTAGGCCATTAGCGCTTTCATTGTTCATCTGGTATGGCGACTGGCTCTAGATTTAGAGCAAGCAATGCACCCTAATTAAATCTTCTCCAGTTTGTGTCATTCCTTACCGAAGGCCCCACAGCTCTACCGACTGCAAGTTGGTTCTGACCCCTGCGCACCTGCAACCCAAACCCATACCACAAGCACTGCAACTCGCACCCGGAAGTAGGACACGCCAGCCATTCGGGCGCGAAAGCCATCTACCCAGGCCGCATTGCCAACACCTGAATGCAAAGCAAAAAAGCACACATAAAAACATACATAGGCACAACCACTTAATTACTACTCCCCTAAAAACCCTCCTCCAAGGAGTTTAGACTACAGCTCACTTAGTCTAGCTATTCAGGCTTGCTTGTTACAATGATGCGGCAGAGACACGGGGTTGACCAAAAGTGTAGATCTCCTGGAAGGGGGGGGAAGATCTTGGTTACATAGGGATTGTATAGGGATATATAGGGATATATCGGGATTATGGATTATCTGGGGTTATATAGGGTTCACATAGGGATAACGGAAAAAAATGGAAGCTACTATTTAGGGTTTATGGGTTTAGGGTCCACGCCTGCTCCCGCCAACGCAGGATGATTGCTGATAGAACCCGAGAGGTCCAAGCACCCAAGCAGTAGGTAATCTGGGCAATACATAATCTGGGCCTGAGCCCCCAATTACCTATAATGTAGATACTTAGACCCTCCGGGGAGCAAATCCAGATCTATGCGAGGATCGAGGATCGAGCTGAAAGGCTTCGTCAACATTGTTGAAACTGAGGTCTGGGGATTGAAGGTTTCAGGGCGCAGAATGTTGAGTTGAGATTGACCCAAGGGTCTTTAGAGGTTTAAGCTTCTTGACCCATGGAACATCCCACGTTCATGCATTTTTGCAACCTTGGCTTGGAAGTTTCTCCCAGAAGCTGAGTTCCTACCAGTATAGCAGCTTAGCATGCATATACCAAAACGGGCCCCCAGCAGGAGCATCCCGTGTATACAGATACATATGCATACATGTGAATACATTCATCAAAGGCTATACGCTCACCATTGTTCCCACGGAACACATTCCTTCGTCCAAATGTTGCCTAAACCCTAAAACCTCAACCCAAGTTAACTCCTGCACTCCAAACTTGATTTGGGTTCGAGGCTTCTACAGCCGCAGGGGTTGCCTTCATAGGGCGATCCCTTGGGCTTAAGGTTTAGGGCTCTGTCTCAAGGCAATGCTGCCCCTTAGATATTCTGGTAGGACCCCCAGAAGTTTTCCTAGGCACAAAATACCATGTCCTGGGCGCTTGGATCCTTAGAGTGCCGCAGCAAGCACGCCTTGTTGTCCCTTACTTGGGTATAGGGAATCTTGGACCCTGAAGGTATAACAACCAGCACGCCTTGACGTTATATGTCTCAGAAAGTTGGAATGCAGCCAGGAGCGCCATGGCACCTCACTGGCTCAACAGTGGCGGGATGGGGGTGGACAGTTGCAACATGGAGATTTGGCCCGGATAAAGGTACAGGTTGCGCATATGCCAGGCTAAAGGTACTGGTTGAGCATGTGCCAGGCATGCACACCTGATCCTCTGAGCCTTGACATGATGGAGGTTTCCAGATGACCACCCTTCCAACACTTTCAAAAACATCTGTGCCCTTAGCGTGCAGGAGGGTAAACTACAAGTCCAATGACCATACAGCGCTGTCTTGCGGCACATTGCTTCAGGGCTTGTATCTGTTTTGGGCTAGAATTCAGAGGATGGTCATGAACAAGTCATGCTTGATGGCCCTGGGAAGTACTTGTCAAGGCAACTTTCATTGTATTACATCTCATAACAATGTTCACCCCGCACCTCCAGCCAAACATCCATTCAATCTTTGACTAAGTGCACAATCCGTCAAACAATACACTCCTCCAAACTAACATGGAAACCCATGTAGCCCCATTTTAGAGGGACTGTAGTCTTTATAGGGCCCCTTTGGGGTTTCCATGTTAGTTTCCACAAGTGTAGCTGAAACCACGACCACCAATCTGACAATTCCTTCTCTGCACGCCCCATGTTCTTGTATCATGGCCTATATGAGCTATAGTCTAAACTCCTAGTATCCCCCTTAGTAACCCCTAAAGTAATCCCCTATAGAATCCCCTATATAACCCCCTTTAAGGAGTTTAGACTATAGTTCATATGCCCAGTCTTTAGGGGCTAGGAGGTGAGTGCTGTTATCCTGAATGTAACATTCCTTCATCATGCTTATGAATGCCCATTCTTTGGGGGCTAGAGCTGAGCATTCTTACCTTGGTGTTCAAATTCTCTTATTGTGAGTAGTTGGCCCTAAACCCTAAGCCCTGTTTGAGCTATAGTCTAAACTCCTGGTATCCCCCCTTAATAACCCCTATAATACTCCCCTATAGAATCCCGTACATAACCCCCTTTAAGAAGTTTAGACTTTAACTAATTTGGGGTTTCGCCTATGCCCCAAAACGTGGCCTCCCAGGGAGTGGCCAGACACCAGGAGTGGCTTTTCTTTACCTGATGCTTCACGACTAATCCCTTCCCTCTAATATTAGTAATTATTATTATTGATATTAATATTGATTTGAATATCAAATTAAAACCCCGCCACCACCCCTAATAATTATTACATACTCCCAATATATTTACATTATTCTATACCACAAGGTGGAATGCTGAATATTAGGGGGGTGGGGTGTATAATATCAGGGGGAAGGGATTATGGGGATTTGCACCTAGACCTACCAAATGCCGAAACAGTGCAGCCAACATGCTGCACGTGGCTGATGGCGGGTAACAGCAATAATTATCAGTAGCTGCCTCCTGGGAGCTCTGGGAGACTTTAGCAGCTGCTCAAGGCAATGGGGTTTTGTGGCCTGGGGTCATGGATGTCGGGCAGGCTGGCTGTTTTACGGTGTTTCTGGAATCTGAAGTCATGGTATTTTGAGAACTTTGCTCGAGGCAAACCACCATCTGGGGTAAGGTCGGATGAAGTCATTAGAAAACGGACCAGTTAAGGTTCTGCTTTAACCCCAATATATACCCTATTGTAATATACAATAGTTTCCATGTTCTTGTCCATTCTCCCTTCAATCCCTATATAACCCAATACTATATATTAAGCGGGGCTAGCTGAACTTAGGATGACGGTCGCAAGAAGGGTGTGCCTCGCCTCGGCAGTTCGGAGTCTAGGGTTCATCTTCGGGTGTGAAGTATGATTTCCAGGATTGAACTTAAAGCCTAGGGCTTCAGAGCCGTTTACCCAATTACTTAGGAGGACCCCCCCACCCTGTAATAATGACCATAAGGAATAGTAGGGATTGTATTAAGGTCCTATTATATTCCTATTATACCACTATTACAGGGCCGGGGGTCCTCCTAACCACTTACATTCACCTGAAAGCTCTGCGAGAAGGCCCCCTATGGTGACATGCAGATGTTGGATCAACGGCAGGAAGGTTGCAAGTGCCTCCTCTGCTAAAGTGTACATGGTTTTCATTCATCCGCACGCGACATCTGGGGAGCCTGGCGGTGGCAACGTCTTTTGCACTGGGCCTTGATGTGCGCATGATTTTGAAAGAAAGGATTGGGGAATAGAGCCCTGAACCCTACAACCTGAAACCTACCCGAGGGATTCAAATAGCCCAATGTAAGTAATGTTTACAGACTTTGGGGCCCCATGTAGGTATTATTTGCATTCTTGGATCTCTAGTGCCAGGATGTGCTACGCCGGTTTCAGAAGTTTGCTCCTCTGCCTCAAGCCTTCCTGCCCCCCTCCCCCTCCCCCGACGCAACATGGAACCCCCAAAAGAGGCCTGCTGCCCCTTGAAATGTGTTTACGGCAGGCTTCTTTGCAACGTTAACCGTTACCAGCATTTCTACAGCTTGGAAAACTGACGCTTCATTCTTGCATTCTACACACATGTTGACTATGACTGTTATTTTGTGAAAACGTTCTACAGAGAAGCGGCTGCCTTTGCAAAACGCAAAATTGCCCACAACTCGCACTCAACTTCGCGTGCACTCACTGAAGCCACACGAAAACCTGGAGCCACCTGCCTTCTAACCATAAACCGTATGTGAAGTGCAAAGCCCTACGATACACCCCAAAGCAGGACCTGAAACACACGGATCCCAATAAACACTCTTCAAGGAACACAGCTGAAATAACAACAGATGGTTCAGGGCTGAGGATATAGTCGGCTTCTTCCTAGAACCAATTATTGGGCTCTCAAGAAGGAGCCCACAGCAGTTTTGAGCTGCCAAGGTGCAACCCAGCGCGTCCAAGGCCTTGTAGGTGTCAGATGCCAGGCTCTGCCAACTGTTGTAGAAGCCTGGCCCACCCAAGGTCCATGTAGCTTCATAATATACCCTAGGGATCCAAATGCCCCAAGGACGGTAATAATAATTTACCGTCTTTGGGGCCCAATGTAGGTATTATTTGTATACTTGGATCCCTTGAGCCGAAGCGTAATAAACCGTATACCTACATGGACCCTTTTGGCAACAGGCCTTGTTTGGGGTGCTCAAAGCTTATCCTTGAGGGATTGTAGGGGATCGGCCACGCGTATGAGCTATAGTCTCAACTCCTAGCATCCCCCGTAATGACCCCGATAATGCTCCCCCATATATTCGCTCATATCACCCCCTTCAAGGAGTTAAGACTATGGCGCATATCGTCCTACATCTACTGAATATCGGATCTCTTGAGCCTGCGGATGCTCAGTAACAGGTGCAATTATCGATCCAGTATTGGAAGGACTTTACGTGCAGCGGCCAGTGATAACCTGTTTTCAGAATCCTAGGGAACGCCGACGTTCAAGGCACAGATGGCCAGGCCGAGCATGGGAACCTAAGGATTTTCCTCACAATGCACGCCGTATTCCAACAAGCGGCTTTCAAAGCTAGACTCCCATACCGAAGCCTATATAGACAGGATAGCAAGTGCTAAGAAGCGAACTACCATTGCCGGCTCCCCATAAAAATCCCGATAAGGGAGCTATCGCCATAGCCCAATCTAGCTAATTTCTAACCCATTTACCCCTTTTACAGCTACTCCCCGAATGTACCCTCATAGGACTTTTGCAGCTACTTCCCGAATGTACCCTCATAGGACCAGCCTCTATATACCTGTAAATCTAGCTAATTCCTAGCCCATGTACAGCCACTCCCCGAATGTACCCTTGTAGGACTAGCCTCTATATACCTGTATGTATGTATGCTTTATGTACGTGCCTGCACCATTGGGGACTAAAGGCTACCATATGCTACCAGGTACTACCATTATAAGCATTTTGGGGCGCCTTGTCACAGTTATCCACCAATCTGCAAATTTGACGAGCCATAAACGGCCGGCTCGTCCAGGCCTTTGTGAACGCGGCAGTCTGGACAGGTGCCTGGTTGTGTTTCCACAGCCGGCAATGAAACATCCTACTCATGCCGAGACATAGTTGGTTTTGCCACCACCGCTACTAGCCATAAGAGACCATAAGCAACATAATTCCAAAATTGGGCCTGCGCACTACTCCTACAGCTATGGGGATTTTGTGAAAGGAATGAGGGTATCTGCCATCTGCCAACCAAGGTGCTGAAGGGCGTCTCAAGAAGGATGTCAAAATCCTTCCGATCTGCGCTAGGAAAAACTCTAAAGGCCTGCGCCCAGAGTATAGCATTCTGTGTCTAGGAGTTGCAGGGTATGTAGGGGTGAGGGGCATGGGGTCTTAGACTCGAAATACCATAAACTTAGGCTTCAAAACAGGTGTAGAGGAAACCATGGTCTGGGAACGAAGGTACCATATTCTAAGAAGACCCCTCACCCTACAATAGTGGTATCATAGGAATATGATAGGACCCTAATATACTCTTATTTTTTCTTGCAGTCACTATTACTGGGTGGGGGGTCCACCTAAACCATATTCTTGTTCCTTTGGACCCCCGGCAAATATATAGCACACCTCTTCAAAGGCTGGCGTGGGCTTGCTGCAGACCAGCTTCGAATTCTGGAAGCACTTGTGGTGGGATGTCAAAAGTTTGGTCTCTTTAGGCTTCCCATGATATACAGCACCCGATACTTAGAGTACATTCATAACCAAACTTGTGATTCCGAACTGTTACGACCTCCTACATCCCGTATATGTGTACAAATACATATATATATATATGTATATATAAATACACTGACCAGCCTCCTTGGGGAAGAAGTGTGCGACTGATACTCAGCATGCACTATGGGGAGCAGGATCCACCCGCAGAAGCAATAGCTCCGTCTCGAGCGACAAACAAGCGTAAATCGCGACGAGAATGGGGGGTGTTGCTTCCCAAAGGGGTCGTCCATGTAGCTGTATGGTATATACTTGAGCCCTGAAGTAGCTATGTGGGACCCTTTGAGCCTTAAGTATATACTCTATAGATCATGGACACTTTGGGCTTCGGGTGGCTGTCTAAAGAATGCCCCTCATCGTAACTAAGTACTTGCCACACGCGTGTGCAACTTGATGCGAATGCATATGAGCTATAGTCTAAACTCCTAGCATCCCCCGTAATAACCCCTATAATACTCCCCTACATAATCCCCTGTAATAGTTTAGACGATAGCTCATATACACAGCAAGACCTTGCTTGTGACAAGCTTTCCACCATCAGAGGAGCTATCCCCAGGTCCTGTAACACCTGGTTGCAATCTCAAGCTTACATCCTGCAAAGTTACAGCTGGCATATGGAATCTATGATAAACGCACCCCCTCAGACATGATGCCCGAGATAAACAAAACGGGCCAACCCCGAAGCCGAAGCAAGTAACTGCACTTTTATTGGGGTTGTATAGGTATAATGGAAAAGAAAATGGAAACTACTATAGCATATTGGGGTTACATTGGGGTTATATAGGGATAATGGAAAATAAAATGGAAACTGTCAACCCCAAACCGGCAAGCTTCAGAGCCTGCAACCATTTTGAGCCGTGACGATTTAGGGTTGACTTGGGGTTTCCCAAAACTAGGCCTACTTTTTCGGGGGTTGTAGCGGATATATAGGGGTTATATAGGGGGGCTTAGGGTGACCCCATTCCTGACCCTGCACTCTGAAACCTTTTCGCAGATCCCACCCTTCTGTCCCCCAAGAGGTAGTTCGTGATGCTTGTGGAGCCCTTGAAGCTCACCAGGCAGGTGTCCCCTTCACACCAAGAGCTCAGAGTGGAGGGCTTAGATGGCTTAGATAGTAATTTGCGGATTCTTTTCGTAAGGTTGCCTGGCTCTATACAGAGGAAGTCCCACAACCAGGAGCCGCAACGAGCGCAAGCGACTTTATGGAGTTGTTTACTGGTCCAACAGTCAAAATCTAGGGACTTTAGGAAGGAGCCCTAATAGGGACCTTTAATCCCATTACCATATATAACCCTTATAGTCATTATAAAACCCTATATCTTTAGGTAGGGGTCCCTCCGAAAGTCCTTAGACAAAAGTCTTTTCTCAGGAGTTTGGAGTTGTCAGGCGATTCGTGTTGGATTTCCGTGCCCCCCCCCCTCCCCCCAGCTTGACCTCTTAACAAAAAAATGTATGAATGTATGAAGGAACCACATGTCCGGATGTATTGTGTAATTCACACGATCATACAGTATGCGACTCAACGTATCATCACAGTGTAAGCCGCCACGCTGGAAGCAAAACTGCATAAACAAATCAAAATACCAGACAAAACTGTTGACCCCTGTTTATTGTGAACCAGTTTAGGACTGTTGTGCAGGATTGGCAGGGTCCGTCCAAACTAGTCACAAGGTGACTATATGGGCCATAAAAAAATCTTCGAGGGAAGCGATACGGTGCAGGTTTCTGGACTTTCTGAAGGTTACCGCGCAAATGTCTCTGTGATTTATGGGCCTCGCCATTTGAAAGCTTACCAAAGTTTGGGAAGCTTGTTCAACCCTGGACCCACGCACCTGGTCATAGGAATCACTACCCACACACCCCCTTAAGGAGCCTTTTGCCCAGCAAAATTGCCTAAGAATGGTCTCTATAAGGGTGGAGGGCTGACATTGTAGAGGTGGGGGGCGCACTTAAGAGGTATGTTTAAGGCTTCCCGTAGCCTACGAATAGAACCGGCTACGGGAAAAAACAAGTCACAGCTCCTGGTGGTTCGAGACTTCTTGCCTATCCTTGCCGTGCCTTGCGACTTGAAGGCTGTGGGACAAAGAACTCGGGAGCGTAGCATTCATGGTAACGCCTAGCAGTCTAAAAATGTCTTTTAGATCTTCCCTGGGTGGAGAACATGTCCCAACGAAGTGCCTAAACCCTAAACCCTAAAACCCTAAACGAGGGAGCCCAGCAGCTCGCAACCCCAACAAGGCTCCTCAACTCTTTGCAGCGCTGCATACATCCGAGAGTCTGGACAGGGAGAAGGATCTCCCCAGAAGCACAACACCCCGTTAAGCACGCAAGCACGCAGTATACCCTAAATCATATTGATAGGGGTAGAATACAGGGGTTTTAGAGGGGTACCTAGGGATAATGGAAACTACTATTTAGGGTTTTAAGGATTGTGACATTTTTGCTCCACCCAAGCCCCGAAGACGTGACGCCGAAATCCTGAAAACCCAGACCTTGCAACCCTGACTCTATAAACCTATAGACCTCAACAAGCCTAACATGTCCAGACCCTGCTGCAGGCCTCCGAACAATGCCACGAGGCCACGGGTGTTGAGAGGCCCCTGGGCTTCGGCGAGAAGTCATCTTAGAAACACCAGAGCAGCTAGATACACCCAGCGAGAATGCGAGGGTTATGGTGACATGGCACTGAATACACGTGTTAGAAAGAATCACGTTTGCTGTCTGTCTAATTTAAGAAGCTGTCAAATGCGCAGGGCACAGAAAGAACTGCGAGTATACCCCTAAAACCCCCACGCCAGCGATATGCAGCCAAGAGCACCAAATCCTGTGTCACGCGGACCTGTGTCGGTGGTGTTAGGGGTCATTGCTGGAGGGTTGCAACCATAAGGGATGCTTCCCTTGTTTGAGATTAGGTAAAGGCTGAGACGGACAGCTCCAAGCTGAGAGTTCTTTAGCTGAGTCATCTTTGGGCAAGTGTTCACTGCTCAACCCTACGGGTTTCAGAGAATAAGTTTTGCAAAAGCGAAAATCCATGCTAAGACTCCTGCTGTTGAAAGGGGCCCTTGCTCTTGAGACAGGCACAGTGTAGAGATGAATCTTCAAAAAGACAGGTTGGAAGTTCAAACTGCAGCGGGCTGTCTGTGGGCCTGTGGACTCTGTATTGATAAAGTCTATGATAAAGTAATGCCAAGGAGAAGCCTCACAAGCCCTAAGGGTCCAAGTACCAAATAATCATATACTTACCCAAAACCAATCGTAAAATTACTATTACCCAAAACCCAACTACCCAATTGTTGGGTACATGGACCCTTTGGGAAGGGACAGAGCCCCATTAAGCCTTTGGACCTGCCTTGTGGCTACGGTGAATTGGGGCCTTCCGAGCTTAGTGATGAATGGACGCATAACTTGGAAGGCTCTACTGGCTTGCAAAGGTCTAACCTTTGTGAGCTGCCGTGGCCTGCGAGCCTGCAGCCAAAACTAGAAAACAGAAACCACAATTTCTTGCAACATTGGGCGGGTCAGGGTTTAGGGCTTTGCAACTTGCATGGCAGCAGTTGGGATTATGGTTTGGATTAGGACTTCTGAAACATCGCCTTAATCCGCAAGCGGAGAGCAACATCGAGCTTTCCACCACAGATTAACGCCCACAGTGGTCGTACACAAGGCGTGCTGCAATCGCGAAAACCGCGTACCTATCCGGATTCTGACTAAAGCGACCAGATATTGTTGCCGTTGCGTCTGGATCCTTCCTAGCGTGCCGGAGGAAGAAAGATTTGGCGGCAAGGGTTCTAACAACTCACGGGAAGCCGAGAAGCATCCAATTACAAACGGGCTTAGGATGGCTTAGGGCGTTCTCAATCCTAAGTTCTGTGGGGTTACGGGTTTCAACGGCCCACTGAACTCATGGACCCAACATCTCTCATCCCGTCACAAAAACTTCACAAACCCCATATCAACCTCCCAACCTTGGGTATCTTCTTGGATCCCTGAGACAGTTATAGCGTATTCCCTCATGAAAGCCAAGATCCAAACCCACCAAACCTCTCTGCAAGACAATCTATCCCCAGAATCCAAATCTCCCAAACAGGATCACCCAGAAGCCCACTTAGTTCGTGTATGCTGTATGCTAGAGTCGATAGCAAGTATCCTTGGCGACAGAAATTTGACATATTGTGCCAAGCTGAAGAACTGGCGGTTAGAGTTACACTGGCCAGCCAAGATGATGTGGGGTCTAAGGCGTATAGGGGTTGGATTCCGAATCTATCCATGCAGGATTGCGCACACAAGCAAATGACCACCCCAACCCTCCTGTGCCAATTACCGAACCAAGAAGTGCCTAAAGCGATGTCCCCAAATTCTAATAACTATAAGCCATGCAGCTTCAACTCTAAACCCCTATACCCTATTTACCCTGTAAACCCTGCAAGCCCTATAAGCCCTCAACCCTATAAACCCTAAACCCTAAACCCCAGAAACTAGAAACCCTAAACTCTAGAAACCTATAAACCCTCAACCCTATAAACCCTAAAAATCCGTTCTTCGTCGCCTGCCTTTGACATTTCTGGGAGCATGTCACAGGCCAGGCCGCAGCTCCAGTTGGCAAGTTGGACCTCTGGTTTTAGGGTTTATAGGATTGAGGATTTATAGGGTTTAGGGTTTATATAGGGTTTAGGGTTTATGAGGTTTAGGGTCTATAGGGTTTAGGGTTTAGGGTCTATGAAGTTGAGGGTCTATAGGGTTTAGAGTTTAGGGTGTAGGGTTTAGCGTTTATGAGGTTGAGGGTTGATAGGGTTTAGGGTCTATAGGGTTTGTAGGGTTTACAGGGTTTATAAGGTAATGTAGACCCGTGATTCATAGACCCCCTCCTTTTAAGCGCCTTCATATATTGATTAGGAGCCCTATGTTAATCCCGATGAAGTGGGGTTTGTTGATCAGGGTCTACATTAAGGTTTATAAGGTTTAGGGTTCAGGGTTTTACCATTTGCATGGCCGAAGCAGCGCAAGGCAGAATCCGGGAAGTACGACAGGGTTCAGGGTTCAGGGTCTAGGATTTAGGGCTAGCGCTTTTTTTAAGGGGTAAGAGTTCAAAGTTGAATTTAGGATTTAGGGTTTAGCAAGTCGGGTCGACAGCTACGAGGGCAAACCAAGAGTTAGGGATTAGGATTTGAGCGAAAGTCTAGACTGCTAGTATCCCCCTTAATCAGCCCTAGAGTGATTAGTCCCCTAAATAGTTCCCCATATATACCCCTTTTAAGGAGTTTAGACTACAGCTCATTTGGGGTTACGGATTTTGGCTGAAGGGTTCAGGGTTTGGGCTTCAGCCTGAATGCCTCATGTACCTCAGCCTCGCAACCGTTGCAAGCGCTTTCGAACAAAGGGGCATCTAGAACATCCCCGAAGTAGCAACGCTTCAGCACAACATCAGAACATCAGCCAGTTAACAGTTGAGAATGCCCCCCTAGTACTTTTACTTCTATGTCGGGTCATTGTACCCTTCTAAGAAAGACATGAAGCAAGGATCACAGTGTGGAGTTGAAGGTCGCCGTCCATTCCTTTTTTGGATTCCATTCTATGCAGTTTCCTGAAAATGTCAGAACAGAGATTTGAGCTTTGGGAGGTGTGTGCTAACTAAGCTCATAAATGGACTCTAGCACTTACTGTTCAGACTTCTATGCTGAATGACTTGGCACATAGGCAAGTTAGGAGACCGATGCCAAGCATAGCTTTGAAAGAACAAAGCGGCTGATTCCTTGTGTGAGAAAGTCTCTGAATCCGCATCTAGTGCAAAGGCCAGCCATGGACCGTTGTCTTTAAGTTAGATATTATTCTGGGTTGCCGTTCAGGAGCCCAACCAAATTATGTACCCATATTGTGGTAACTTAGCAGCAACCCAACATTGCAAGCACCACAACTGTAGCAGCATCTGCCTGAACAGTAAATGAAATTTCAGACTTTCCCGCAGCATGCCTCCTTCATGGGGACAGTACATGGGGACACTATACTGACCGTCTTATGATCCTAAACAGAGTCCCATTTTCAGAAACACGCCCAAAACCTACATCTTTGAACCATTCTTCACGTGGCGCTCAACGTTGGCCTCCACATCCCACCATGGTCCTCGTCTACACGGAACGCTTGAACCCTCTATCCGAGGTCCACAATGCTGCGGATGAGACCCCGGCAGTCGGCACTCGGGTGAGCTGCTGAACCCAAAGAAGCTTCTCCTCAGCACTGATTTAGTGCACTGGGGCTGGGCCTTAGGGACTCTAGGGTTCAGGGTTCAGGGCTTAGGGTTCAGAATGTATCAAGGGCTTGGCAAACAAAATCATTCAGTAGTGTTGGTGGGTTTTCGTGTAGTTTGTACAGGTGGCCAAGTCTGCAAGCAGTTCTGCCATAGACATTGCCCACCTCGGTGCCTCGCGTCTACAACATTGCACAGGCTTGGAGCTCCCACCATTCTTGAATAGAACCCTAAAAGTCCAAGTGCCTCATAATAATTTTACTTACCCAAAACCAATACTATAATTACGATTACCCAAAACCCAAGTACCTAATTATTGGGTACATGGACCCTTTGGGGAAGTCTCTGAGAAGCAGCAACAGCAGTTTTTCAGGGGGCCAACCTCAACCCCGGTTTTGAAGGAGCAAATGGCATAAGATGAAAAAAGCCCCCTGCTGTTGTTCGACTATTACATATAGTCCTCCATAGGGTAGATAGAAAATGGCTTTGGATATATCATAATAAGATCCCCATATACCGATATACCCCATATTCTACTTAAGGGGGATCTTCAGCCTTTTGATGAGCTTGTTGCAAAGCGAGCCGTTGCATTTGTGGTGCCACGAGACTTGTCAGCTACGCCTTGGAATCTTGGGGAGAGGGGACAGTGATGGCAGACTACGGACTTCCAGGCATCTCTGTCGCCCAAACCCGAAACCCTCTAAAACATGTAGTCTCCCTTAAGTAGATAGTCTAAGGGGTAGATGGGGATCTTATTATAATATACCCAAAGCCTTATCTAATCTATTTAACGGGGACTATAAACAAGCCCAAAACTTGTGCGTGAAGCGTCTGCCAGCTTTTCATCATACCCGGCAGCAAGTTCCGATGCGCAGCACATGCCTTCTTCATGGCGCAAAGGGGGGTTGCCTAGAAACGGCCAAAGACGTAGAATCCCACCGCAGGCCCATGTCACTACATGGTACTCTATGCTTGGACCCCGAAATGATTCTGTGGGAACGCCTTTGGGCCCTACGTATACACCATATTTACCTAACTTGACCCTTGGGAAGTCGCAGCCTTTCACCAAGGAACGTTGGGTGTATAGGCTGCTATTCTGAATATTTGGGAGGTCTAGGTAGGGTTTATCGTATGTGGTTGTAAGCGTTCGAACGACTCCCAGACCCCTATAAAGCCCTTAGGGTCACAAAAATGGTCTGGAAGTTTTCAGTACATAATGAAGCCCGCTGCACACTCGGAGGCCTTGTTCTTGTGGTTTCGGTTATGTAGAGCCCTTGAAGAGTGCTTGAATTGCAACTACTTGTGGCACCTCCATGTACATCTTAGCCCGCTGGTACATACTTTATCGAGATCAATCCCAAATCATTCGTCGTAGCACCTCTGATCACAAGCAAGGACCCCTCTTGATGTTTTAGCTGAGGCCTGGTATGTCCTAAAACAAGGAGTCGACAGCTAGGGCCCGATACAAACCTCTGTCAAAATACGTTATTTCCAAAGGAGAACCCTGAAGGCCAATCCAACATATGCTTATGTGTTGCACCTCGCTATCGATGTGGTGAGAGAAGATTTCAAGACCCCATGCTAGGGCATTGCGGTGCGGCCAAGCACAAGCTTCTCTACAAATGTTACCTGGGCATGAGCGAACAAGTCTCTTATTCAAAGCCTGATTGCTTGTCAGGCCTACCATCTACGTGTGCATTACAATGCACACTCTGCATTTTTCAGCAAGGATTCATCCAACCTGTCTCCCTTGTCATGGCGCGCCTGCGAGCACAATCGCGACGAAGACCCTTGCCTTAGCTGTTTCTCACTTATTCCAACATATTATCATTTTCCAACAAAAGTTCAGGGTTTCCTGATGTCGGGTTTAGCAGATTTTGGCTTAGCCCTGCAGAAGCTTGCAATGCAGCTCCAATAGTGCAGCGTTTGCATGGTAAACTTTAACTAGACTTGCGTGGGACGTCTTCAGAAACAGCTTCGAGGTCCTGGAGTCCTCATCTCCATTGCTCTTGTAGCCTAAGGGTCCAATGACCCAAATTATGGGGTTTCAGGGCCAAAGTACCGTTAACACTATAGTAAAAAAACCCTAGTATTTAGGTCCTTGAACCCTTAGGGGTGGTGAATGCTGCAGCGCTAGGAAGGACTAAGGAGCCCGCATTTTCAGAAGCACCTGACCCTGCTACTATGTACAATTCTGCGCATGATGGGTGCCGTCTTTGTGTGCAAAATGAGCTGTGCACCTACAGCATGTAGCAGTCCAAGTTGATGAAGTCCGTAGGCATAAGCCTGAACTGCTCACCTCAACCTGACAAGCCAAATATTCCCATAAGCCTGGGCAATGAGCCTCACATCATGCAAACAGCTTCGGGGTAAAGGTCCCAAGCAAAACAAAACAATGAGTTCCAAAAGCAAAAACCCTGGACACCGACAACCCAACCCCTAAACCCTAAACCCCATCAAGCCTGGCCACCTCTGGAACCTGTGCTTTCCACGGAGCCCAAACCTTGATCCCTGAATCCACCCTCAGCGCCAAGCTGCCCGCACCATGGCTTCAAGCTATGTACGCTTTGTAGGTAGGTGTATTGCGAAATATACCTACCTTATCTACGGTAGTAACTCAGCAGTAGGAATAAGAGCTCTGGGATATTACCTGGTCCTGCAACTGGGTTTTGCCTTCCTGGTGGATGCGGGGCTGCTGCTTCAGCGGCTTGAGCATTTGTGGCCACGTGTTGGGCAAACAAAGGCTGCTACCCCTTTGAAAGAGGGTCTTTCCTACACCGTATAGACCTAAACCCTATATACGCCTAAACCCTAAACCCTTGTACCCCTATAACCCTAAATCCTGGACCCTATATACCCCTAAACCCTAACCGCATTGGTTTGAGGCAAGGTCGGGTTGCTACAGGACGGCTTCTCCAACTCATGGGGTACTGTTTTGGAGTCAATGCAGTGAGGTAATGTAAGGGTCCTGAGAAGCTTGAGGGTTCAGCTTGTGGCAAGACCAGTTCTGCCTTGTTGCGTTTACAAAACGCACTCTCGCAGCCCAGAGCTTTTCAAAGGCCCGACGATGCCTCCTAGGGATTAGGACTAGGACTTCGCAGGAACGCGATTGAGACTTCATTCGCTTGATTGGGATTGACTTTGATAACTTCTGCAGTTCCTGGCTAAACCGCAGATGCTAAAAAAACACATTAAGCCTATGCTTGCTACGCCGCAGCCACCCCAACCTGAATGCCGGACCCCAAATCCTGAAACCCAAGCCCCGCCCTCATCTACAGTAACATAGTCATAGTAAGACTATTTATATAGTAATAATAGCAAAAGTATACGTAATAGTAAAAGTCACGATAATCATGATAATAATACTACTGATAGTAAGAAAAAATAGTGAACATAATAACAGACAAGCAATGCTAGTAATAGTGATAGTAGTAGTAGAAGTAGTAGTAG
>CAJNIZ010025147.1:16174-27063 GCA_905231905.1 Symbiodinium pilosum
ACACCTCTTCATTTGTGTACGCTGACAGGTCCTGAGAGCTTGCAAAAGGTCAGAAGAAGGCCTAGCAACCTTGTGGTGCTCATAAGTGAAGGTCTGGCAGGTTCGAGAGACGCTAGGAGAGGCCTAAAGGAGGCTCGACAGTGCTGGAGGCCCCGGAGGCTGATGCCTGAAAGGTTTGGAGGGCTTGAAGGAATTTGAGGGCCCTGGCCATTGCCAGGGGGGTTTGAAACATGCTCCCTCTCTACTGCAAGTTCCAAGGAAGAAGACTCAGTTCTCAACAGGTCAGCAGCGAAAGCTGAAAACACGCGCAGCCCCACTGCAAATGATCACAGGCGAGTTCTCCTTTGTAGCCGCCAGTAAGGCACTTACCACCCCATCCAAGCTGGGACGCAAAAGACAGTGAGTATCCAGGCTTACGTGGAGGAGACAGGGCATTCATAGAACCTTGTTTGGGAAAGGGCATGTGGTGGCTTCCAAACGAAAAGTGGGCCCCAACCAAAGGGTGTACTTCCAGCATTCCGTGCCCAGCTCAAATTGTCTTGGGTAAGGCGGCCCCCCCCCCTCCTGGCTCTCAGGGCCCCTGGTCCCGAAATTCGCTCGCAGAGGAGGCCCTGGACACCCCCGACCCCTTCAGGATCCACCCTGGAAAAAACCAGCTACAGACCAGTACTGGTCCCGAAGAGAACTCCTCCAGGTACCTGGCCTCTCGTGGGTGCTACAGTACCCCTGGCTGTTGGGAAGGCAGGCGAGCGAACTGGATCGACCTGCGCCATCAATGTTGAGGGGTGGGCGGCCTATGCCATGAGTTTAGGGCATCCTAATCCCGGTTCAGGGTTTAGGGACCCAACAATTCAGCCTTGAACAGTAAGCCCGGGACGTGGTTTGAAAACCTATGCACATGCCCCAGCAATGAAGCCCAAAGTCCAAGCACTAAACCCCCAAACTCTGAAACCCTAAACCCCTAAACCTTGAAGCATGAAACCGAAGTAAACCCGCAACCGTAAAACCCTAAACCTAAACCCTTGAACTCTATATCAGCCCCCCTGAACCAACCCCAGCCAAACCCTTAAATCCTAAACCTTAAACTGTAACCTGCTAAAAAGCCCGGGCTGAGGCGACCTGGCGGAGGCCGAAGAGGCCACAGCTGAAGCTGCGGACAAAGTGCCGCCCTGCTCCCTGGCCCTGTTTTGTGATGTCAAGGATATAGCTCAACCCCTAGAGTTGGTAAAATAATGGCCCCAAAACCTTAAACATAGCTTAAAGGCCATTATTCTACCCTAAACCCTAAACCCTAAACCCACATATTGTTGGGATTCAGGTAGAGCTCAGGGTTTAGGATTGTGTGGAGGTAGGGCGTTTCGATGATTCAACGCAATGAAGCCTAAAGCCCTAAACTCCGAAATCCTGAACCCTAAGTTTAGGGTTTAGGGTCCTTAGATCCCAGACCCTAATCCCCAAAACAACTTGCTGTGCAGGCCTCAACAACCAACCTCCGACCTTGCGAGTCATAATAATCCCTTCCCCGAATAGAGCCACGCCCGACCCGCTAATTATCAATATCGCCTCCCCAAACCCTAAACGATAAGCAAATTGCAGTTCTTTGAAGGGCTCTTTACTTGGACGGTCAGGGGGGCTTAGTGAGTAGGTTAATACCCCCCCTAACCCATATAGTAACCCTAATTATCCCCATTATTAACCTACTTACTAAGTCCCCCTGACCCTTCAAGTTGAGGTTCCATGTTAGTGTTGGGGAGGGTGGGATGTCCTTACATGGTAGTAAGTCAAAGTTCCTGTTTCCCAAAATGGCTATTATGGAAAACAAATTCCCTGGTATGTGTCCTTACAACTATAGCTCCACGAGGCCACTAAATAGTTTCCCCAAGGACCTTTAGATCAGCGAATCAACCCCCACATGTCGGGGCTTCTGGACCTAAGACTTCGGGCTGTACAACTCAAGGTGCGTGAGCTCGGAACATGTCCCTAGGGATCCATGTATGTAAATACTCCCTACATTGGGTCCCAAAGTCTGTAAATATTGCCTACATTGGGCTATTTGGATCCCTAGGGTGTCTAATCTGCCCTACTAAGCTTAAGGTCCGGCCTTCTTAAACCTGCAGGGAGATGCTCTGCCCTACTCCAACGTGTTGTTTCCTAGCTGGAAGATTGTTTGGCAAAAATGTTAATAACCCAAAGGGTCCAAAGTAACTATATGGTACAAAGTATGGTTTCTGTAGTAGTAATTTCCCTTATGGTTTGGGTAAGTATTCCCCATATATGGGTACTTAGGACCCTTTGGGTAACTTGACGAAAGAAGCTCCGTCCCGGGGAGTATGTGGTAGATGGGAACCCCCAGACAGACCTCCAACATGACAATCAACAAATATAGAGCGCACATAGCAAGCTTACTGGTGTTGAGTAGGTCCAGGACGCCTCAGGTGGGTAGTTACCAAGTGAGTACCCCCCAGTATAAGGCTTGTATCAGGCGTGTCTAAGGGCAATGGCGCTATGTGAGGTTCTATACGCCTCCTCTAAGGGTACCCGCCTGAAAACTACACACCTTGAGTTTCCGTGAATGAAGGAGTAAGGGTAAACGGCTATCACCAAAGGAACATCGATTTTTAAAGGAACAAGAAAGGGATCCACTCCCTCATTTCTGTACTCACTTCCTACTCACCACCAGTAAGCAACGCTGAAACCCCTAAACTGCGCTGAGCCATATTAGCCCCAATCCTAAACCCTCAGCCTGACCCCGCTTTGGGAAAAAAACATGACCCAAAATCTATCAACATGCCATGATTCTACATACTTTTGAGCTTCAGTAAGCGCTAAACCGAAGGATCTTCACCCCCCCCCCCGCGACACCTCAGCGGCGTCCGACACCTGGCAGGCGAAGGATCTCGGGAAAAATCCTAAGGTCCTAACGGATTAGGGTTTCCCACAATTAGGGATACCTTTGTTTATGAGGTCCCTATAGTAAGGATTTCAGTACTTTGAGGTCTAGATTAGGGTCACCCTATTTAGTGAAACTGCCAGATTTCCTGAATTCCTGAATTGTATAGGTACCATTTAGTGAAAGGGGATTGGGCCGAATCAGGGAGGGGGACGTTGGTTTTGTGAACTTTGCTAGGTCAGCGGGTCTTTGAAACAGAGTTGCCTACCTAGTAAGTCGTGGGGCTTTATAAGTCATATGAGCTTATCCTGGCCCGAAAACCAAAAGCAATACGCAAAAGCTAATTGAGTAGTATTTTATTTGAGGATACTATATTGGTACCTATTATAGAGTAAGATTCTATCCTCCTTTTGGGGTATAGTATCTTATATAAAGGTATATAAAGGACATAATCTTCCTAGGTTCAACCACCAAATTATCAAACAAAAAAAAAAACTCAATTGGGCTCCTCCGAAGAAAAGAATCCCCCAAACGTAACATGCTTCCCTGCTAATTGCCCTGCGGGAAGCAGTAGCTTATATTGTGCTGGGAGCCCGCAGGGCCAACTGGCATCCACGAAGAGAACTAGATACCTCTCTTGCCTACCTGTCATAGTACGGCACCTAGTAGTTGTAGCAGAAAGACGGGAAGTTGATGTCGGAAATTGCCCATACGCACTCCTCTGAGCGAACATGGATATCCCCAAGAGGGCCTTTTGGACCCTAAACCCTAAACCCTATACCCTAAGTCCGAAACCTTGAATCCAAAACCTTAACCGCGTCCTTTGAAACGGGGCTGTGGGGTTGCGCCTTCGTTTTGGGAGAGTAAGCGCTCTGGGGTCCGAGGAAGGGTCCCTGCGGTGGATGGAGCAAATCTTGCACAGAATAGGATCCTCAATACCATGTGATTCTTAGGGGAAAAAGGTATATACACCCTAAACCCTAAACCCTAAACCGCGTGACATGCTGGTGCACAGATTATTCCATTCACAGTGATTGTAGCTAGCTTTTTCAAATTTGCATCCTTAGTTAACGGGTTTCGGCTGCGGTGTAGGGTGTAGGGTTTAGGGTTTAGGGGCTGCCCTTCACTGAAGGACCTCATGAGACAAGACAAGCTCTCAGTCTCTTAGTGGAGGACCAGCAGTTCAAGGATCATTGGCGACGGCCTCTGCTTGGATGTCGAACGGTTTCAGGGGCCTGGGAGCTAGTTACCCTAGGGTCCAAAGAGCCCAGAGTAGGAAACGTTTCTAGAAATTATGGCCCACAGTAGATATTTCTGATAGAGGGGAGCCCCGGGTGATTAGAGATCGCAGCCAGTTGGGGTTGTTCTGAAAAATCTGTTCCTGTACGGGCTGCTTTTGGGGAACTGCATGCGCATGCGGCCAAAGAACCCTAAACCTTAAACCCGAAACCCTTAAACCCCTAAGCCCAAAACCCTTAAACCCCTAAACCCTGAAACCCTAAACCCCCTAAACCTGAAACCCCTAGACCCTAAACCCTTAAACCCTAAAACCTAAACCCTAAAACCCAAAACCCTAGTTCAGGAAGTTATCCATGCAATCCCTCAGGATGCCATGCCCGAAAGAATCGCCCAGGTTTCCCGTATGCTGTCTATGCAATTGCTACAGCCATTGGGTTTAGGGTTTAGGGTTGAAGGTTTAGGGGTTAAGGGTTCAGGGTTTCAGGGTTTCAGGGTTTAGCGGTTTAGGGTTCAGCGATGGTATAATCGCAAACCCTACTGGGAGGGTGAAGGGGACTTGCTAAGTAGGTTAATAGTGGGGATAGTGAGGGTTAGTTACTTAGGGGTTATTAACCTACTTACTAAGTTCCCTTGACCCTCCAAGCAAGCCCTACACCCTACGTCCTTAGGTTATAGGCTTTAGCACAGTGCATGCGGCATCGAAGATGTCTTGAGTCTTGCTGAGATTGTTTTGCCTTCCGGAATCCTGCAGTCATGGTTTGAGATTCTACCTAAAGGGTCCAAGTATCCAAATGGTTTTTAAAGATACACAGGGACCGATTTCGGACCAATTTGGGCCCAACATGCACTTTGTTTGGGTACGTAGACCGGCTGGGGTCGACTGCCGCCTCCTTTGCGCATCTTGCGCCCAATGATCTAAACCTAAGACGGTAGCGAACATTGATCTACATGTAGTGTCAGAGGCCTACAGCACAACTGTTGATTCGTACGCTAATGTTTCCTGCAGGATTTCTAGCGCAAAGAGTTGCAACTACTGCGCCTCAGAAGACTTCAGCCATGAAAAAAGCTTGCCTTGTGTTCTGGAGGCCCATGAGGATGTGGAATGTAATTACCCCAAAGGGTCCAAAGTACCAATATATGGTACAACGTATGGTTTCTGTAGTAGTAATTTCCCTTATGGTTTGGGTAGGTATTCCCCATATGGGTACTTAGGACCCTGTGGGTACTAATGAAGCCTGATCACTGAGAGGTGTCGGCCTTTTGATCGACTTGTGGGCTCGACATAGGTTTGGAGAACATGTGGCTCTAAAGAGCAGAAGTACTGATCTTCCGTAAATGCAAATGGAGCTTCTTGAGAGCCACTTACAAAGTCTTCAGACGGTACATCATAAGACACATATTCAGTACTGTATAATTAATAAAGTGCACATGGATACAGCATTCTCTGGCACTGGAAACTGATTCTGTCCGAAGGCGAGATTTGATCCCTCAGGTTTTGTCAGAATAGACATCGTTGCAGCGCCACGTTTTAAGGAAAAGAAGACTACAGCCAACCCTCCTATGGCAGTTCCATGCCCTGTGCATTCCTGTCCTTCATCCTGCAACGCTGCCTTTATTTTTTTTAATTATTGCAGGATTATTCTCCCTCTCTTATGATGATGTTCACCAGTATTGCAGTATTAGTTTTATCAGTATTAGTACCAGTATTAGTATGACTGTTACCCTGACTTTAATTACTGCTATTACTACATATATCATTAGTACCATTAGTTGCATTCTCCCTAGCTAGCTTGTACGCAATTTCCCTTGAGAAGCTCCAGTCTTCTTTCATCGCAAGGGTTGTAAGCCTGTTGACCTTACTAGGGTTTGGGGTTTCGGGTTTGTCCCCATTAAGTAGATAGAATACGGCTTGGGGTATTGTAGAATCAGATCCCCATATACCCGATATTCTATCTACTTAAGGGGATTATAACCCTAGACTACAAAACCCAAAGCTTTCAAGGACCCTCCCAACTACCTGAAATAGGGCCTATTCAGGTCGCTTTGTGATTACATGGGCTCTCTGGAGGGTATCTAGGTGGTCCACCTTAAACCATAAGCCTGGAAAATCTAGTTGAGGGTCACCAAACAAATTGCACAGCCCGCCACCTCTTGCATGCAGACGAAGTCCGTGTACCATCATCAAGACCATGCCTGCCTTTTCTGCAGCTGTTGGACCTGCGTCACCCACATGGGCTGTAGTCTAAACCCCCTTACAGGGGGTTCATATAAGGGATTGTACAGGGGAGGGGTTATTAAGGTTCAGAGTTTAGGGCTTTAAAATAAGCACCATGAATCCACATGTTACTTAATTACCCCTCAATGGTTCAATTCGACGAATTACCTGGACACATGACTGCGAGAAGCTTGAAAGAAGAGAATGGACTAGAATATTCTATGATATATTATATTGGGCTATAAAATACTATGATATACTATAATGTATTCAACCGCATCACACGCTGGCTACTGAGAAGGTGCAAGACACCCAAAGCAGGTCACTAGACCTTGAACCGCTACGCGAAACCTAAACTCTTAACCCTAAGCCGTCAGATTCAAACTTTAGCTCGGTAGCCTTAACGAGGGGCTCCAATTGGTCTAGGGATCCAAATAGCCCAATGTAGGTAATATTTACAGACTTTAGGGCCCAATGTAGGTATTATTTGTATACATGGATCGTTAGGGTTGGGGATAGTGGCAGCCCTTCACTTGCACAAATGGATGATGTTGCACTTCTTCTTCCGACTGGCCGTGGTCACTGCCAGCACCCTAGAAGGAGAGGGGTCTAGACTCCAGAGCCCTAGGGATCCAAGTATAGAAATAATACCTACATTGGGCCCTAAAGACTGTGAATTTTGCCTACATTGGGCTATTTGGATCCTTAAGGGAGTGTTTCGGGCAACCGAACATGCATACCGGGCATTTGTAAGTGGCCCAAAAAATATTCCTATCACAGATGGCACTGGGCAGGCGAATTTCCAACCGATAATCTTTGATGTACTTCAATCCTATTCTCAATTCTCATCTCTGTGCCACCACACTTTTGGCTAAACCCTAAACCCTAAACCCTTGGATTTGGGAGGTTAGGGTAGGTTTGCAGGCCTCCTTGGGACTTATAAGCTTGGACCTTAGACCCTTAAGCCTCAGGAGGACCCCCCACCCTGTAATGGTGGTATAATAGGAATATAATAGGACCTTCGTATAATCTTTATTATCCTTTATAGCCACTATTACAGGGTGGGGGGTCCTCCTAACTTAAGCCTTTGAGATTCCCGTTTGTTCCTATTCCAGGTACTTAAGGATTAACCCTCAGTCCCAAGTGCCGCGTAGTTGCTACAGTGTTGCAGTACCTTGGTCTTGAAAGTAGCAAGCTTTTCATGTCTCAAGTTTTCGAGAGCGGCGCTAGCGGGCAAACTCAAAGCCCCAAACCCTCAAACCGAAGCCCCTAAACCCTGTAGGGTTTAGGGTATACCGTTTGGGGTTAGGGTTTGGGGTTTAGCGTGCGTCTTAGGGTTTAGGATGCAGGTATACACCGCCGTAGGTCCCATTTCGGTTTCCATGTGCTTTTCCATTTGATTCTCCATCTTAGGGATCCAACCCCCTCATGAGTAGATGATGCTGCTGGACAGACGTAGTGTAAAAGCATTACAACTGCAAATACCCATTTGACGTTTATTTGAGGTGCCCTGTATCATGATTGTACAAGGAATCTTGAAACATGCTGGTAGTTTTTTAGGCCCCTACATGGGGCTTCCATTGCTGAGAAGTTGTGTCAAGAAATCGAGGCGCAAAGACACATCGAAATCTGGATCATTGAAGATCTTTCCCCAAAGTCATACGAGCCAGAATCTAAACTCTGTAAAGGCGGTTATATAAGGGATTATACAACTGAGTACTCGGGGGGGTATTTAGGGGGATACTAGGAGTTTGGAGTGTGTCTCATATGCCAAGAAGACTTATTGGCCTCCCTTATATAGGTTAGTATGGCCGGCATGCCCTTGAAATTGAAGAGGGTTCCCCACCAAAAAGGGCCCAATGCAGACAACCCTGTTGGTATGTAGTGTATGTATGGAGCCTAGAGGGATTCCAGCGCGGTTTAGGATTTGCGTATATCAACTTTTTGTCCCAAGTGTCTACTGTATATGTCGACATGGACCTTTAGAGATGGACTGTAGGTTGGTAGGGTGCCAGGCGTCCGCTTCTAAGGGTCCATGTACCTGAATTGGGTATAGGGCTTAGGTTTAGGCTTGAAGTTGGGCCTTGAGTGAGGGTTCTTACATAGTTACTTCGGGCTCAAAATATGTGCGGTTTAGACACTTGGACTCTAGGACCGCTCATTCATGAGAGTCCCAAACCCGAAACCCTAAGCCCTGGAATAGGGCTTGAGGCGCTGTTACAGTTCCCAATGGTTCGAAAGAATTCGGGTCATGTTTGCTTCAGGGTTTGCGGAATATCAATCCTAGCATCCTAAAACCCTGAGCTTACTTGGAGGGTCAGGGGGACTTGGTAAGTGCATGCGCGAATAATGGGGATAATTAGGGTTACTATATGGGTTTTTTGGGTGATAAACCTACTTACTAAGTCCCCCTGAGCCTCCAAGTAGGGATTGCGGTATATCAATCCTAGAATCCTGGAACCCTGAGCCGGAGACAGTACCCAACAGTTTAGGAACACCTGAGAAGATGCAGTCCACGCCCTTGGCGCCGCAATCAGACTCATATGAGCTATATTCTAAACTGTTTCAAGAGGGCTGGATGGGGGACTATATAGGGAAACACTATAGAAGTTGATGGGGATACTAGGAGTTTAGACTATGGCTCATGTGGGAACAAAGCGCTCCAAGCGACGAAGAATTCACAGTCCTTGTCCTGCGATGGATATTCATGATTCGGCATGATCCCCAATACCTCATGCCTTGCGAAATCGGTCACTCGAGATCTGGTATAAAGTCATGCAGCATCTTTCCGTCTTACACAAGGAAACCTAGAAGCCCCCCAATGGCGGATAGGTAGATGAAGGCCCAGAAAAATCGCAAAAACAGTCGAGGCTTGGACGTCGACCGTGGCGGCCGAGAGGCCGAACGATTTAGGACTAGATTTGGGGGGTTCCCAAAATTAGGGGTACCTTTTTGGGGGTCCCAATATTGAGGATATTAGTATTTGGGGCTCTATATCGGGGGTCCCCCTATTTTGGGAAACGACCATTTCTGAATTCAAGTGATAGACTGGTGCTAAAAGAGCTGCTAGGCTTCACTGGGATTGTGCCACGCCTGTCATGGGATAGATTTTGTAGCTGAAAGGGGGTGGAGGGTTTGGTCACGATTTCAGCATCCCTGTCTATGGCTCAGCAGGATATCGTAAGGGGCAATGCGAGCATGGATGCTTAGAACCTGAAACTCCACAGAGAACAAATCGATCTGGGTTGCTGGGCTGATCTGTGCTGGGAGATTCATTGCCTTCCCAATGACTCAAAAACGTCCTCGCCATTTCCTGGGCAACATTCCTCGCCAACGTTTCTCATCCTTCTACAGATCGGAGCATAAAGTGCTATTGCCAAGGCAGTAATGAGGAAACTCGCTTTCAGAGGTTTTCTGTCGGAGGCGAAGTGGAGTTGTGTCCTGAAAGCAAGACAGAAGTATCTGATGAATAGTTGACTTGAAGCGTTAACGGGTTCCAGCCTTGATGCCTACGGTACTCCATGCTCCCTGGGGCCTGAGCTGAAACCCGAAAACCTCTAAACACCTGAATCTCTCGCCTGAAGCCCCTTCCAATTCAGACGCTCTCGAAAAAGGGGTTTCCGCATGCTGCAGGTACTACAGCAAGTTGCAAGACTTGCGTACTTCAGAGGGCACTTGGGACCGCGACTTCAGACCCAACGAGTCATCCTACCAGGCCCACGTTTGGGTTCGCTTGTATTTTCTTATGGAGTAATTAGGTTTAGGGTTTAGGGTTCAGGGTTTAGGGCTTAGGTAAGGGATTTCATAGGGATTATTTGTTCTACTCCCCCACACCCTCAAGCACCAGTACGCTGATCTGGGGTTTGCATACGCCTACTTAATGCCTCAAGTAGACGGACCCTGAAGCCCAATCCACTGGATCCTAGAAACCAGTCTTGAGTTTGGGTTGCAGGAGGCAACTGTCCAATCCTGCGGCCCGTTCGTGCTACAATTTTCGAGGTTAGGGTTCGTTTATCCTGAGGATCCAATAGCCCAATGTAGGTAATATTTCCAGACTTCAAGGCTCAATGTGGGTATTAGTTGTATACTTCCATCCCTAGGGTTAGGTATCGAGTCTCAGCATGTTAGAAGCCGTTGCAATAAAGTTTGCATGAGCGGCAGATGCAGGAGCCAGCAGCGGGCTCTCAGTTTTACTTGTTTGTTTATTTTCTTTGTTTGTGCATTCGATAGCTCTGCAGTTAGCAAGGTAGTTTCTCAGCTAGTTCATGTAGATTTCTGTGTTCAGCCACTCAACGCTCTGGCTGTTCCAGGAAACGAGAATCTACATCGGAATCACGATCAACACGGGGTAGAAAGGAAAGCGCCGTAGCCAGAATTGCTGACTAGTTGGACAGTTCTCTCGGCCTTTCTCAACACATCCCCATACCCCAACGGGTCCATGCAGCCATATAGTATTTACCTGGGCTCCAAGACATTTCTATGGGAATCCCCAAGGGCCCCAAGTATCTACCATATACCTTCCCCAAACCCCAAACCCTGAACTCT
>CAJNIZ010025147.1:27121-40215 GCA_905231905.1 Symbiodinium pilosum
ACTACATACCTACATGAACCCTTTGGGTACGCAGGTCTTCATCGAGAAGTTTGTGGCAGAGTTAACCTTCGAGGCAGACATCAACTTTGGGCGCTACTTGAGACGCGGCCCCAGTTTCATCCAGGGGTTGAGGGTTTAGGGTTTAGGGTCTAGGGCTTGGGGATTAGGAGTCAGGATTTATGGATTTGGGTTTAGGAGTTAGTGTCAGGGCTTGGGATTTAGGATTTAGGGTGCAGGGCTTGGGGCTTAGGATCTAGGATTTAGGGACCAGGTGGGCACGTTCACTGGAGAGTTACATGGATCTTATGTGAGCTATAATCTAATCTCCTTAAAAGGGTGATATAGGGGATTATAGAGAGGACTACTATAGGGACGATTAAGGGGGATACTAGGAGTTGAGATTATGGTTCATATACAAGCAGCATACCAGCCTTGTGTTAGTGGCCGTACCTGGCACCTGCCCCTAAACCCTAAACCCTAAACCCTCACTACCAAAGCCACACACCTCAAGGTAGGAGCCATTCATAGACTTTGTGACCCAAAAGTAACCCTTAGCCCAAAGCCTTACAAGGGACCCAAAAGTAACCCTAAACCCTAAGATGAACCCAAAAATTCAGACTAAACTGCAAGTCCTATGTATTTTTTAGACTTGGATCCCCAGAGTTGGGCTTGAAGTGGTGATGAAAATGCTGACCTTATTGGCGGTAATGCAGGGGCTAACTGGTTCAACTGGTTCTATAAAGGCTAAATCAAACCATATAAGGGTAGTATATGTATATATATATATACATATACATGCATGACTCCTTGTGCTTGAGCTGGCGGTTGCCGAAAATCAAGGGCCTCATTCTGGGAGTCCCCAGAACAAGAAGGAGTCTGCGGCTTATTTGGGCTCACTGTTTACTTGGAGGGTCAGGGGGACAGTAAGTAGGTTAATAACCCATATAACCCATACAGTAACTCTAGTTATCCCCATTATTAACCCATGACCCTCCAAGTATGGAAAGGTCCAGGTGGTATCACACAGGGTGTATCCCCGCATGCTCCTGGAACATGTAACTGTGGGTTCTCTGTAGGCTCAGGAAATCGGCAGAGGGAGCACTGGAAAGCAGGGGATTCCAGGATTTGCATTCAAGTTCTGGTTTTAGTTACAGCTGGCGCAGTGAGAAATTCAAGTGTTGGAGAGCCTCTACACCTTGCACCCCTTGCATGAGCTTTGACAGAGAGTCATCAATCCTAATTGGCCACTCAGGGCTAGTCTGCAGTAGACACATCCTAAAACCCTAAACCCTAAAACCTAAAGCCTATACCCTAAACCCCAAACCCTAAAACCTAAACCCTAAACCCTAAACCCTCAACCCTATACCCTAAACATGGAAGCATGGAGCCCTCTCCCCTTGCAGGCTCTCACCATGCTTTTTTGCAGCTTCCCTATAAGCCCATGTCACTACCACGTCACGCCTCCACTGCTTGGAGAGCCCGAAATTTGCAGAATTCTATGTAATTCAAACCGTTCATCCCCTAGAAGAGTCTTCACTCACCTTCTCCCCCAGCAAGAGACTGAGCAAAAACAGGTCCTGACTTCTATCCGGTGATCACGGTGTCCTGCCCTCAGTTGCGGAGAAACTTTGATACAGCCGAAGAAAACCATTTCTTGGAGTCTTCGCTAGATTTGCGGAATTTCATTGGCGAAGCACCTACCGCCCCTGATCCACGACTCAGTTGCAGAAGCAAGTCTTGCGCATGGCAGACATGGTGGTTTCCAAATATCAGGGGTCTCTTCCTTCAAGCCCCTATACTAATTAATACCCTAAACCCTATTATAAGGATTATCGGATTGTGGGTCTTCATTCGGGCGCCCTATTTCTGGAACCCCCACCTCTGCAGTTGTAGTTACTGAGACGGCAGTCGAATCTTCCTTGGGGAGGTTTAGGGTTCAGGGGTTTAGGGTTGAGGGTTTAGGGGTTTAGAGGTTTAGGGGTTTTAGGGTTTAGGAGTTTTAGGGTTTAGGGTTTCGGGGTTTAGGGTTTAGGGGTTTAGGGCTCAGATTCCAGCATTCCATTCTGAAGGAACATGTGATATGTCAGGGGGGTTTCGCAACAGCCAGCAACAGAGAGCCGCAAGACTTGTGATCGTTTCTTACCGTCGCGACGTGATAGATAGCCAAAAAACGCTGGGACGTCTATCATAGTAGCGATGTAGTACCCAAAGGGTCCAAAGTACCAATATGGTACAAAGTATGGTTTCTGTAGTTGTAATTTCCCTTATGGTTTGGGTAAGTATTCCCCATATGGGTACCTAGGACCCTTTGGGGTAAGAATGAATAATTGCAATACGCAGGGAAGCAGGCATACTGTGCCCCTTTCGTCGTGTCAGTCCTTGTACCCTGAGGCCTACATGAACCATGGACTCCCCCCAGTTCGTAGTTCTGCAGGACGTGAGTGCTTTATAGGGCATAAAATCGGTACATGAGGACCCCAGGATTAAGGGCCCAAAACGCTAAATCCTAAACCCCTAGACCCTAAACCCCCAACCCTAAACCCCATACCCTGAACCCTCAACCCTAAACCCCTAAACCCCCAAAACAGGGGCCCATAGATCCAACCTTAGAACATTACACTTCTGATCTCTAGCTGTGCCTCCTGCGTCAGGGGCGGCGAAGATGTGCTGTACATAGGGGACGCTGGGCCGCAGACGGCTCCAGGTTTCCGAGTTCAATTTAGGGACCCTAAAACCCTATAAACCCCTAAAAGGGTTGGGGATGCCAACTTCAACTTTGACTTTTGCCCCTCCGCAGCCAACATAATTACACAACTACAATTATATTGTCGCTTGACCTCGAAGGTATATAGGCAATAGTCTAAACTCCAGGAGGGGCATGTAGGGGGTCTACTACAGGAGATATTCAGGGGATGCTAGGAGTTTAGACCCTAAACCATAAACCCTTAAATCCTCTTAAATCCTAAACCCTATAATAGGGGTCATTCAAGGGGATGCTAGGGGTTTAGACCATAGCTCATATAAAGCCGAGGGGATAACCTTTCAAGTTGAACCTGCCCAACAGCCTCATTCACATGGCTTGGGGTTTAGGGCTTAGGGTTCAGGGTTGAGGTCTCAGGGTTTAGGGTTTAGGGCTTGGGGTTTGGGGCTTAGGGTTTGGGGCCTTAGAGTCTAGGCTTTAGGGCTTAGGGGTTGGGGTTTAGGGGCTTAGGATGGGACATGTAGTGTTTGGAAAGCAACTCCGAATAAGTTAGCTTACTTTGCTTGTTCACCCAAAGGTGGAGCAGGACTTGGCGTGGAGATTTTAAACCCTAAACCTTAGACCCTAAACCCTAATCCCTGAACCATAAACCCTATTCCTTAAACCCTGAACCTTAAATCTTAAACCCTAAACCTTCAACCCTAAACCCTAGACCTTATACCCTAAACCCTATTCCTTAAACCCTAAACCTTACTAAGCCCCACTTGAGCCTGCAACCCAGGGCAAGCCGGCTGTCCATACCTTGCAGCTGGGCGGGTGGGAAGCCGAGCTGACAAGGGGAAGGTGAAGGGTTCAGGGTTTACAGTAGTTTAGGGTTTGGGGGTTTGGGGGTTGGGGTTTAGGGTTTAGGATTTAGGGTTTAGGGCGTCTTGCTGCGCGGCGGCTGGAGGCAACATGTGGAAATGGCGACCCAACACACCCAGGGGTGTGGGGAGGGGCGGCATATCTGGCGACGGCATATCTCTCGTGCCCGACAAACCAAGAATTGGTGTGTTGGTTCATTCTTCCCACCCCCTGCTTACGCAGGTATCCGCCCAACTATATTCTTTTCGGGCTTCGGGCCGACGCCCTAAATTCCCACTTTCCTGTAAGCTCTCGAAAATAAAGCAACGGGTGGCAGGCGGGGCCTGTGAGAGCCTCCCTTCAAGACCTCGAAAGCCTCCGACGGCTTCCGAGGGCCTCCCAGACCCTCCGACCCCGCCAAGGGCCTTTGAGCTTGAATGAGTTTGTGAGGGTGTTTTGAAGGCTCCTGAGATTGTCCGAGGGCCTCCAAAGGCCTTCGCGTAGGGTTAGGGCTTTGGGTTTGGGGGTTATTTTTTAGGGTGTTGGGGCTTAGGGTTTGTGCGTTCATGCACAGAGGTTAGGGATTTTGGGGGCTTGGGTGGGCTCGTGGGAGGGCTTGGTAATTTGGACATTTTGTTGGAGATTTGGGTTCATAGAATATAGTGTTTGAGAAATTGGCTTCGGGCTGCAGATATGGCCTAAGGTTTAGGGTTTAGGATTTATGGATTTTCTTGCCTTTTGCTCGAAGAGGGGCGGTTTACTGATAAACTGTGTATGAAGTATGATGGGAGAATTCAGAATTTCACAGGGTGTATGTCATTTCGTATCCAGTTCGTGTGAGACAAAAGATTAATGTAGTTGCTAGCGCTTGTCACGGTGCACTGTTTTCAGGCTGAAAGGATGTACCTTCCAGTGCTTGCAACAAACTGAAATGGAAATACAAGAGGTGTCCCACACTTGGAGGTTCATTGGGACTTAGCAAGTAGGTTAATAATGGAGATAACTGTGGTTACGTTTTGGGACAGGGGTTCAAAACCTTTTTACTAAGGCCCCTTGACTCTCCAAGTAGTAACGTCTAGATAAAGAGAAGAAAAGATTCACTCAATCTTAGTCATGTTTGCATCTGTTAGTGGGGCGCAGTACCCCAGTGGTAGCAAAACAGTCTATAAGATATGCGCTATTCAGGTACTTGGACCCCATACATTAAACTTCAAACTAAAACCGGAAACTCTAAGGCCTGCACCCTACAGAGTTGTCCTAGACTTGAAGGCCTCGACCCTATACAGTTTTGATCTTTGAAATTTTGGGGAAGAGCTCTGAGGCCTGGACCCTAGACCGGTTGAAACTTGGGAGAAGAGCTGTCCTTCAGGACGCCTTCCGAGCTGCTTGTCCGGACAATCCCTGTGGCGTTGCCGGCTCGCTTCCGCATGAAATCTAGCAAAGGGTGCATTTAGGGCCTTTAGGTTTTTGGATGAGGGGTCTAGGGCATGAATCATATAAGCGCTATATAGAGTCTAGGGATAGTACTCCGACAACGGAGAACCAATCGGAAAAGGAAATGGAAGATGGCACGGAAGCTGGGACTTTGAAGGGGTTGTAGGGACTGTAAGAAACACAACGGTCCAGGTACATAGTATTTGGTTACATGGATTCTTCGAGTTGGCTGCAACCCCAGCTTTGGCGCCGTTTTCAAGTTCCAACCACGTTGGAATTCCAAGATATTCCTCCGTGAGTCTGCAGGTATCTTAGCATTTTGCCACGGCGAGTGAAGCGCTTTTCTGGGTGTTTAGCAGCTCCGCTAATCAGCTTACATGAGGTCTAGGGTTTAGGGTTAGGTCCGCCAGTACCGTTCCCAATGTCGTGCGCTACATGTCAGCCACAAGATAGAGCTTTCATGGTCGAACCTAATGACAGCCTTGGCAGTCTACGTGTTGTTGAAGCCTGGTTGTGCCTGGTTGGGAGTATCCTTCTATACCTCAGGGTTTAGGTTCTAGGGATTTTAGGGTCCTACACACGCCCGAAACCCAACAAACATGCTACAAACGGCATTTCCATAATTGTAATATCAGTCGCAGTCATAATGACCGTTTACTTAACTAGTCCAGGTGGGAGCTGTTGCCCCCCAAAAAAACCAAGATCAACAGGAAACGTCCTAAAACGACGGGCTTTCATTTAGTCTAGGGTTGTGGGAAGATTCCCCCAACCATCATGTTACACCCAATAAAACTCCGCTAAAGGCCTAGGCCCATACATTGCGACAAGCAACCTGGCCATGGACAGGCCCCAAGTCCTATATGAGCCTTTGTCTAAACTCCTAGCATCCCCCTTAATAACCCCCAATAATAGTCCCCTATATAATCCCTTATCTAACCCCCTTCAAGGAAATTAGACCCTAAACCTTAAACCCTATACCATATAACCTCCTCCTTTAGGGAGTTTAGACTATAGCTCATATGCAGAACGATAGACCATCTCAAGCTCTGGGATATTTCGGTGGTTTAAGGTTTTAGGGTAGGGTTTGGAGTTTTAGGGTTCCCAAGATTAGGGTTTAGTTTTTAGGGTTCCCCAAAATAGGGTTTAGGGTTGAGGCTTCAGGGTGCCAAAAAGAGGGTTTAGGGTTTGGAGTTTTGGGGTTCCCAAAATTAGGGTTTTGGCCTTAGGGTTCCCAAAACTACGGTTTAGGGTTTGGAGTTTTGGAAGTTCCTAGAATAAAGCTTGCAACATTTAAGGGATATGGCCTCAGACAGTTTTCCTGTCGGCGTCTACCTCCTGATTTCGGACCTCCATGCCTTGTAGATAATGGTTTGGGACTTGGGGGTTCAGGGTCCAGAGGGTAGCGTTTGAGGGCATTAGGTTTAGGGCTTAGCAATGGATACTCACTACTGCAACAGTTATGCATTTCCTCATCTGCCGGATAGTCCCCGACATCGAACGCACCAGAGGGCCCTGTGCCTATGCAACGTTTTTTGCTATCAGGGGTCTTGTACCACAGAAGCTTGCTAATCTACCCTCCCGGAAACTAACATGGAAACCCAAAAGGGCTCCACAAGGGCTATCTGGGTTTCCATGTTAGTTTGGGGGAGTGTAGAGTCTATAGAGCCCTGTCTGATGAACACTTACTACTTTGCAGCCTTCGCTCAAATACGTCGAACACCAACCCATGCCCTGAAGGCTCATTCATTGATTTTAGTGGTTTACCTCAATGCGCATATACTAAGAAATGAAAAAGAACATGGAAACAATTAGAATGGGTTTTATATAGGGACTACTAGAAGGATCCATTTCTTCATTCGTAGCCAACCATGTACTGCATTTGCAGTATTATTGTGGACTACCACACAGCTGTTGCAGTTCAGAATGAAAGTCTAACCGGCCCAGCTGCCTGTCAGCGGCTTGCACTCGAAAGTCAGGACGTGGCCCCTCCTAAGCGATTTGGCGCCGGAACTCGGAATGACAGGACAGACAAGATTTGTAATGTAGGATCTCGAGTCATATGAGCTGTAGTCTAAACTCCTTAAAGGGGGTATATATAGGGGATTATATAGGGGACTACTATAGGGTATATTAAGGGGGATACTAGGAGTTTAGACTAGAGCTCATATTATAACCTTCAAGTTATAGTTGTAGTTGAACAGACCCCCTAACGCTTCTCCAGTTTTGTACGGCCGTTGAGTATGTGTCAAAATCATTGGGTTACTGCTCAGGAGCTTTAATTGAGTTACCATAATATGGGTATATAGTAGATAATAGGGTTTCCTCATGATAGTACCTTAATTTCAGTTTACGCAGGCCATGGGCACGTTTGGCGCGCCGGAGACATGACTATAGTATTGGGAGTGTTTGCAGTCCTTGTAAGGAAACGAATGGGAAATTGTGGACTTGGAGGGTTAGGGGTAAAGGTCTAGTAAGTATACTTGTAGCCCCTGGAAACTATATAATAACCTGAACTATCACCATTATTGACCTGCTTACTAAATCCCTCTGACCCTTCAAGTAGAGAGTTTTTGGGGGCATCCATCGCTTCCTTGGCTATTCACCAGAGGCATGCAGAGGAAGCTCAATGGTGTCCAGACTTGCATCCAAGATTTTCGGTGGGAAATGGGTCCTGAACGAATGGGGAAGTTTTGACATCCATGCCTCTGGTGAAAGTAAGAATCCTGCCCCAAGTTCCATTGTCTTCGTTTTGGTCCTGAGCATCCTTAGGCATCCTACGGGCCACAAGATGTCCTCTGCCAAGCATGTAGCTTGTCCTTGTGTGCAGGATTTTCTCGTTGCAGGGATTCCAACATACTGTAACCTTTGTTATAGGGACTCCCAAAAGGGCTCCCGAAAAAAACAAAAAAAAGCCTGAGAGAAGGAGACCAGACCCAACTGCTCGGAAAGCCCTACACGCAGAATTACTGCAGGACCACATACGAGATCATCGTGACCAGGCCCAACACGATGCCTTCAGTTGGTTTTATAGACCTCTGATCTCAATCTCATTGGTCTTGCTATGTTGAGTAGTATTCCTCTTGTTCTGCGTAGTAGTAGGAATAGGAGTAGTTAGGAGTAGGGGTAGTAGTAGCAGTAGTACTGGTGGTGGTGGTGGTGGTGGTGGTGGTGGTAGTAGTACTAGGAGTAGCAGCAGCAGCAGCAGCAGCAGCAGCAGTAGTAACAGTAGTAATGGTAGAAGGAGGATTCATTGGCAGTAGTAGAGGTAGTAGTACGTCTGAACTCCCCTATGTGGATGATACTCAGAACCCCGAAACCCTAGATCATGTGGCGAAAGGTTCTCCTTCCGAGGTCAGCGCGGACTTGTTTTTCTGGGTTGCTGTTAAGGAAATTAAATTACATTACCTTAATGGGTATATATATATATAGTAATTATTGTGGTTCCACTATAACAGTAACTTAAACTAAGTTCCTCAAGCCCTAAACCTAAAACCTAAACCCTAAATGCCCTATGTACCTTATTTACCCTTTATACCCCAATAGTAACTTTAGCTAAGGTCCTTAACAGCAACCCAGTTTTGTTTGCATGTAAGGCACAGAACATACCAGATCAGGAGGACTCGATTACGGGGTGCTTTAGGAGCCATACCTTAGTGGAACCTCCACCCAGTAATAGTGACTACAAGGGATAATCAGGATTATGCCAGGGTCCTCTTGTATTCCTATTAAACTGCCGGACTATTTCTTTACGGAAGTGGGCACTGAAATTCTTACTGGGGCTTAGTAGGAAATAAGGGAAAATGTGAAATAGGGATTGTTGGAGAGTTATACTCGCTTATTCCTACTAGCCCTAAATCTTAAACCCCAAACCTAACCCTGGATCATATTCCCTTATTCCTACTAGTCTTGTATCTTAAACCCTGAATTTAAGCGTATATTATATTCGCGTATTTCTACTAGCCCTAAATCTTAAACAAGGGACTTAACCCGATATTATGCTCCATTATTCCCTAGTTATCCCCAGTAAGAATTAGGACAGCAAGGGTGAGGTCTATCAGCCCTCATCACAGAACTGAAGCTCTAAGGATGAAGTTTCCAGGCAACCATGCCACTTGATGTTGGTTTAGGGTTTTAGGGTTTAGGCTGTAGGGTCTAGGGTATGAGGTTTAGGGCATGGAGGTTTAGGGTTTAGGACTGTACTGGGCTACTGTTAAGGAACTTAAGTTACCATCATATGGTCATATCGGGTTTCCTTCTTAGAGTGAAGGTTAAGTTCCCTAGCAGCAACCCAGTCTGCATGCGCGGTTTCTCAACAGAATTGGCGGGTGCGGTCATTATTATGGTTGTTACTCATTGTTAAATGCTCCTGTTGTCACCCATGAATGGTCACACTACTTAGATCACACAAATATCTTACCACCATCTTGCTATGATGTGATTTCTATCATGGGATCCTGACGTTACGTTTTTGGACCAGTATGCTTACCCTAAACCCTAAACCACTACGCCAGACCCTACTTGGAGGCTCATGGGACTTAGTAACTACTTATAACGGGGCTTAGAACAATACTTATAATTCTCCTAAATGGGCTTACAGGGGTTACCCCAATTATAAGTAGGGTTATAATGCTAGTTATAAGTACTTACTAAGTCCCATGAGCCGCCAAATAAACTATTACTGGCTCGCGTTGAGGCAGGCCGACTTTGCTGCTGCCTTGTTGCTAACTCCTCAGATCCGCAGTGCAGTCTAGGGTTTTGGGTTCAGGGTTTGGGGTCCAGGGTTTTGGGCTTATGCTTTCGGGTTTAGGCTTTGGGGTCTAGGGTTGAGGTGTTTGGGTTTAGGGTTTTGGGTTCAGGATTTTGGGTTTAGCGTTTAGGGTTTAGCGTTTTGGGTGTAGGCTTTAGGCTTTACGGGAGCCCTTGCCCAAACGGTCCATGTTGCTTTTTGTGTGGTATATACCTCGCGCTCTAGTCTAGGGGGTTTCCCATAAATCTGTTAGGGGCACCAGTACATACTATATAGGTACGGATGATACAAGCATGTGTTGAGAAAGGCCCCGCATGGCCTTCACACATGAACTGTGACCGCTAGGGATAAATGCTGTTATGCCACTATTCTGCTGTATGTCTTTGAGTGAGCCCGCACCTGAAGTCCACTTGAGACTGTCTAGGGTCTTGGCAACAGTTGCAAGAGGTTACAGTCTTCCTCAGTAGATAGAATATGGGGTATATGGAGATGTTATTATAAAATACACAAAGCCATATTCTATCTACTTAAGGGGGACTGTAAGTTTTTGTGTGTGTGAGTTCAGGCTAAAGACTTGCGATTGCAAACATCTTACAGAATCTTTCCAGAGATGTTTGTTTCCAGATCTTACCTAAGGCATGCCCATCCAGACAGCATTCTTAGTATGCAGGAAGAATTCTGCACATGCGTTTCTACATAAAGCCTCGTGAAAACCTATTACATATCAAGAGGGTCCCTGAAGCTATCTGTATCCCATTCTGAAGAATCGCCAGAATAATGCAGGCGCACAGTTTAGGGTTCAGGGTTTAGGGCTCAGTGTTCAGAATTAGAGGATGTTCAGCTTCTGGTTAAGGAGTACAAAGGATTTATTTATTCGGGGCGGCCGGACGCAAATTTGGCTGGGAACCGACCTCTACTCTGGATGCCAGAGGCTCGTTTGGGATGCTGAGTTCCTGAGCAAAGGGAAGTAATTGTTTGAGAGCATGCTAAGCAGTTCCGATTGCCCCTTTGGACCAAGACTGATGAGGCTTAAAAAACCATGCAGCGTGCCAATGATGCTGGACACAAGGAACTCAAGCTGAAAATCTCTAGCCTAAACATCTGGAGAGCAAATATAGGAGCTTCCCCTATCTTCATAAACCCTAGCCCTTTGAATAATGAGCATGTAATCTTCTATCTCCTCCCGAACCACAGGACCCTTCAAGCCCCACCCCTCTGAGAGTCAAGAATCTGTTCGAAGTCGAGCTCCAAGGACATGTAATTGCTTAAGTGTTCCTATTCTAATTGCTTATCTGGCCCTTTCAGCCCGGCAGAAACATGCTAAACCTCAAACCCTAATCTGTAATCCTTATGCTCACCTTTTTTCACAAGTCGAAATCCCTACATAAGCTATATTCCCATCAACCCTCAACCCCAAGCGCAGAGATCCCTTTGCGTCCGTTCACCAAAGACCTCCAGCCTGCCATGCTGCAAACCCTAAACCCTAAACCCTAAACCCTTGCCTGAACGGCGACTAGCTGAGCGGCCCAGCACTTTCGCGATGCCCCGCGAGATCATCACATTGCAGGCCTTGACCCTATAGACCCCCTTTAAGTAGATAGACTAGGGTTTAGGGTTTAGGGTTTAGGGTTTAGGCCCAAGTTTAGGGTTTAGGGTTTAGGGCCTAGACCAAATGGAAACTACAGGGATTATAGGGGTATATATTGGGTTATATAGGGATACTGGAGAAGAAAATGGAAGCTACTGGGGTAGTGTTTAGGGATATAAGGTTCTAGTCTCCCTTGAGTAGATAGAATACGGCTCCAATGTATTTACTTTTGGGTTGGTTATGTTTTTTGGTAACTAAGGGATTTGCAGATAGAAAGGAACTACATAGGAGGGTCTGGGCAGAATGGGGTTCAGGGTTCAAGGAGTAGCGTATATGGAACTCCCCAAAATCATAATAGGATCGGAATATAGCTCAGATTCTGTCTACTTAAGGGAACTATAAACCCTAAGCATTCTACCATGGTGGTACATCGGTAAAATAGGATTTCACATGAGCCATAATCTAAACTCCTTAAAGATATATAGGGGAGTATTATAGGGGTTATCAAGGGGGATACTGGGAGTTTAGCCCCTAAATGCTAAACCCTATTCCATCAAGGTCTTGCTGTAGGTAGATACATGGCGGGGGTTCCCAAAAGTTGGGTCCCTTTGAGGGGGATATGGGGTTATATGGGGTTACATACGGTCATAGGGTTTAGGGATTCGTTTTCAGGGCTTCCCAAACTTAGGGGTACCATTTTGGGGGTCCCCGTAATTACGCAGGATAATGTTAAATTGGGCTGTATGTTAGTTGCCGTTTTTTGTGTAAAGTACCATATCCTGTTCCCCAATTTCTTAGGTTGGCCCTATTCGGAAGTTTGCCCATCATTGACATCTCAGCAAGTTGGGCCCTTAGAAGTTGACTCTGAGCACATGAGCTGCGGACTGAATTTAGGTTAGGGGGGGCGTACAGGGGGGGGACTATGTAGGGTTTTGAGGGGACCTATCAAGGGATATACTACAAATTTAGTCCAGGGCTCACATCATTATCACAGCCCTCCCTCTGGTAAAAGCTACTTGCATTGGAGTTTGGGATCCGGTGCTACTCACACAGCTGCTTCAGACAGAATGCCCAGAAAAGCGGAGATTCTAGGAAAACTGCGCACTCCCAATCTCACCGCGAGCTGGCCCTTAGCCTTCGAGGCACGAACGTTGGTCTCAACCAACGAGCTGTGATCCTAAAGCGCCAGAGATCTGAACGGGCTGGAGTGTATGGTAGTCTTGGCAAGCATGAATTTCGAAGTGTGTTGGAGCTGCACCCTGCCTGGTCTCTCTTGATACGAAAGTCTTTCATGACCTTTGAATACAACTTTTAAGGTACAAGGTCCATTACGTCCTGCAGTATTAGCGGTAACACGCCAGGCTTACTGGTTGTCAGTAGGGAATAAGGGAATATAGCCTTTGCATAATCCCTATATGACATACATTCCCTTGTTCCCTAAGCCCTAGTGTTCACTGAGCCCTAAAACCTATCATATATCCCCTTATTCCCTACTAGTCCCCTGTATAATCAGAAGTAAAATCCTAAACCCTGAACCCTAAACTCTAAACCCTGAACCCTAAACTTTCAAGCCCTGGGCAAATTATAGCGAGGTCACCCGAGGTCACCCGAAAATAGTGGAATTAACGACCCCGACCCGAGACTGAAACTAACCGACGACCTGACCCTTAATTTCCCGGGCTTTGTTTGTTAAAGTCAGGATTCTTCATCTTGCCTTGGGACAGTTTAGATACCACAGCTCCCACAGCTCCGCTATCTGGGAGGCAAAACGGACCTATTTC